>SRPQ01000106.1:0-47909 GCA_018360075.1 Claviceps cyperi
ATAAAAAAAAAAAAAAAAAAAAAATTCAACGCATAACGTCAAATCACGAAGCTCCACCCCCACGGCAACACCACCAGCAAGAACACAAGAAAGATAGAATATAGCACGGCCTTGAGACAGAATGCTTTCTCAATGTCATGCCGAAACCTTCTCTTCTCCGTTCAATGCCTCCGATGCAAAATCCTGTGACGTCCATATCTTCCCCTTCAGCTCTCGAGACGATCCCCCAAGTCCTGAGGCAACCTTCCCTGAGGACACACCACCACCCACCCTCATTAGACATTCATCTTCTTCAGCCGCATCTGCAGGATACGCAACCCTGATACTCTCGGAGAGACACGATGTTTGAACCGACAACATCTCTCGCGCACGGCTTGCTCCAAGGGCGAAGTCTCGGCAGTCGTTGGACCTGGAGAAAACGGGAGCGTCCATGTCTCGAATTAAGACTATATATAACAGCTTTGCTCGTGTCTCGTGAGTCGTGACCTTCAGGAGGCGCAATTTCTTCCGAGAGTACCTAGCCGTGATGCCGGCGATGCCCTCTTTTTCCGAAGCAGGCCATGTGCTTTTTGACACGCATGAAAATCGAAGGTCCTTCCTTGCCAGCCAGACTGAGACTGGCAAGACTACGTACTCCGTACAAGTGGACGAGGCTTGAAGTGGGCATCCTAGGTAGGTCGATTCAGCCATGCAGTACCTGTATTGATTGTTCACCGTATCGAAAGCTCAAACTGCCATGTGTATATACGTGCTTATCACATGAGTCGTCTTGTGTGGTGCAAGCAACAACCGAGTTGTCTCTGCGGCCGCAGGAATCATTGATCCTGTTGGACGGATGGGTTTTTTTTTTTCAAAGCAACAGCGCCATGAACCGGATTGATGTGTGCCAAGCAAGCAAACAAAACGTTGACGGGCGTCAAAGAATGAATGACGGTGACTGTGGACCTGGAACAATAGTGCAAGTGGATATTGCGCCCGTGAGGACCTTTGTTCTCGCGCGATGCAAAGAGCTTCTTCCGCTTCATACCAGATGACAGGACATGGCGTGTCGTGGCGTGGCGTGCCATTGATGGTGCTATGTATCATGTATGGAGAACAGGTCAGCCACCGGCCGATTTCTCTCTTTCCTTCTTCTCGAGCCGCACTAATAAGCAGGTCTGTTCGCTTTGGCTGCCATCGTCGTATGCACTTGTGCCTTGTAGTTATGGCGCCGTTCCAAAGTGCCACAGTTGCGGTGCTCACTCATACGGTCATACCACCCAGTCGCAGCCCAGTGCTGTCACTGCTGTGGCAACCCAGTGGCTTACGAATAGTAGCAACAGAGCAGCCCAGTATGTAGCAGGCTAGCAGTAAAGGAACGATAGCCAAGTCAAAGCTGTTGCATTTCAGCGCGGTTCGGCCTGCTTGAGATGATGACTATCCCGACGACTGGCTGGTTCTGTTTGATACTGGTTACACATTGCATGATAGCTTGATGTGGATTCATCATTCCACGGCAACCGTATTCGTCATCGAACGTAGGGAGTATGTAGTCACTCGTGGTCGTCATCGTCCCTTTTCAGCTTTATTTTGCGGATCTGCCATCAGGAACGAGAGAGCATGTCATGACAAGCCCCGATGTGTGTGTGTGTGTAAGAGCCTAGAGGGGTGCCACTTTGTGGTCGACATAGCTACATACTTCATTGTAGGAGGTAGAGAACCAACGGATATAAACAGGCTCCAATGTACGCTGGGATAAGAAGAAGAGGGCTATCTCATCGACTTAATATGATGTTGAAGTCGTGTGACTCGCGAGAGTCGTCGACACTCGCTCTGGCTTTGTAATACATCACTTCAACATGATATGTCCTCCGATGCACCGCAGGAAGAAGCGCTAATCCGGGTACGTACAGTGGGATCGTAAAAAAAGCTCACATTCTCACATACTTTTTGTTGCGTGAATGTGAGGTTCTTTTGCCAAGGGGTTGTAGCATGTCGCGTTTGTCGTGTTTAGCGACGACAAAGAAGAAGCGTGACTCGAGTGCCCATCCTAAACGCCTATGCCGTTTGTCTCGACGCCGAATTGCTGTTTGTGGAAGGGCATGCACGATCGTCTTGCCCTATCGGTTTCTCATCTTCTTGGCAGATTTGGCGAAAGCCTTCCTCTCTGAAATTGCCGGCCTTGTCCTGATTAGCTCTTTGCATCCCTGCAGGGAGTTTCCTTTCGCAACGCGGTACAAGGTAGCTGGCAAACCTTGTGCTCTTTGCGGGTTGCCAAGCATAGGTAGACGGGGCATGAAGGGGGCGTCCAATGTGTGACATCTACGAGGACATTCAGTAAGAATCCATGTACATATCTAGGTATATGCGGACTGACGGAGTAGTAGGTACATGTACCCTGTCGCAGCCCGCAGATCCCTAATCAAGCACGTTGCATGTGAACGTATATATGTACGGAGTACGGAGTGCATATTCGGAAAGAGCTTCAAGAGTCGAATTCGCCTGCTGATCGCTCGACAAAGTCGTGTTCGAAGTCAATATCCATAACTCTGGTTCAGTGGATGGACAGAGAGGCAAGTGAAACACTTGCCAGTAAACCATCCACCCAGCCGCTGTAGCACGCAAGCCTGCATTAGCCACGACGATGCTGAGAGGATCGGCCCCATGGTGTTGAAAGGGATGTGAACGTCACTGGGCAGTGGCATCTCATTCACCCTTTTCCCCTGTCGATCCGGGGCTGGCAATAAGGCATTTTGACTCTTGAGATGCTCTCGAGCCGTCAGCATGTATCGTTTCAATGCTCTGACGGAACCCTCCTTGCCGCTCGCTGCCTGAAAGTCTCGGATGCATATTGCAATACCTGCCGAGCACATGCATGGTACCTACAGAGTACACGATTCTCATCTGAGAATGTTGGGAATGTAACGGGAAAGGACATAACACAGGTGGCAGGTCAGCGGCCCCATTAACAGAATTTCTCAAGCGCTTTGCAACACTGGTGAAGCTAATGTGCCCTAGGAGCACACGAGATACTTAGATGTTGTCGCTCGTTAAAAATCCATGTCTCGTCCGCTGGCCTGCCAACGAGCGCAAGGTCCCCCCATCATGCGTACAAAGGAAAGGAGTGGGAAAAAATTTGGAAATTTGATTGTCCCATCACCGATCTGCATACGATTGTGATGCGTTTCTCACGGCGACAATGGGTGACGCAGACTCAATCACCTGACAAGCTTCTTTTTATTTTGACATCAGGACTCATGTTACCTACATATAAGTGCGGGTCGAGACGCCCCTGTTGCAACTTACAGAACAAAGGGCTGGCATGATAAGCCATTTATATTCCGTAGGCCGACGAACTGAACTGGGTAAAAGTTGCCTATCTGATGCCTGTTTGATCCTCGGCATTGTTGGCTTGATTTGGACGACGCACCCAACTGCACCCGTCGAGGTTTGCTCCACAACAGCGTTGAAAACAGCGCTGAAACATCAATGTGAGAACTTAGATGTGTCTGGTTTCGTGTCCAGTTCGCATTTGACAGGACAGCCTGGCTTTCAGCCTGTTCCAACGATAACGCCTGTGGCCCCGTCTGGCGACTAGAGTGTAACTATTTATGTCAGGGCTTCTCGGCCTGCCTTCCATCAGACCATGGCTACGTAAAAATACATACCAGTACATTGTACAAAGGTGCCTATGTATGTACTTGGAGCGACCAGCCGGGATCCCTGAAGCGTTAGTGCCCACTGCCAAGTCAAGCGTGACAAGGGGCAACCATCTTCGCCTACCCTACTCCGGATTAAAAGGTGTTAATCCGACCATTTTTGGCCTGAATCACAGATTACCTAGCAGTTGACGGTGCCCGCGGGCTGTGTGTAGACTTTGCGTGTCGCAGCGTGAAGACTCCATGTTCTAATTTCATAAACACAGAGTATGAATATTTCATACATATGTAATACAAGACGCATAGGACAATACAACTTTTTGGCGTGCATGTCGTTTGCATGGTGTACAGAGAGTACGGAGTGAGACCTGAAGGATTGTTTAGCAGCATTGCTTAGCAGCAACCATTCTTAATTCAGCACACAGACAATGGAGTCGCATACCCATGGTGCCAGGCAAGCTCGGATTGATTCTATGCGAGAGAACCTCAACCGCGTCATTCCAGCCTCTCGTTAATTTCGTGCCGGAAAATCAATGTAACGCGCGCTATCGTGACGAGAACGTGGGATGTACAGAGTACATACAGAGTATGCATAGGTACGGCATGAGTATGTACATACATAGCTACCTAGTAGGCCCTTCAGTGCACACGTTGGAATTGCTTGCTGATTATCATGTAGACGAAGCGGACGATGTGACGGAGGCGCGGAGACCTCAGACGACTGGCAACGAACTTACGGAGTAGAGATAACCTAGAACTTAGAAGACGAGGGCGGGGAGCGGGTCGGTAAAGTGGGAGATGAATGACGAATGCTCGCCCATGCCTAACTCACCGCAAGGAGGGAGGAAGGAGGCAAAGAGGGAAGGAGCTGACCACGAAGCTGAAGCAATAGCCACCAGTGACCACAACTTCACAAGACTAGCTAGGCAAAGGAAGGAGGCACGCACCAGGACCAGGTCAGGGCCTAACTTAGCAGGCGCGCAAGAAACCAAGCGAAAGACCAAGTCACATGTCGATCATTGATTGGCTCCATGCGGCCAACTTGACATGGCTCAGGGCTGCACAAGAAGCCACAGTGCACGATGGTCAACAACATCGCATATACAAGGTACATACCTGGTAGGCTGGTAGCACATCACGACTCACGAGTCGTCACGACGCGCCACCGGTGTGAAAGCGAGCACCTCAATTCGTACTCCGTATCTACCAACAAACCGGACAAAAGGGGGTCAACAAGCAGAATGTCAGCCCCACGCAGCACTCCGCCACAGCTTGCTTACACGGGACATAGGTAGTATGCACCCAGTCACCTAGTCGTTGGCATAGGTATAGGTACATAGCTGATAGTTGGCTCCAGGTCATCGGTCGCCTCAGGGTCCGACTTGAAGCGGTCGAGACACAACAAGAAAGGGTTTTTCTTGAAGGGGCCGGCAGGGATCGTACGGGGCGGCGCACAAAAAGTTCTGTGCGGACTCCGGAGACATTGGCCTGGCAGACCCCAGAGACAGCACACCGCACTTCGCACAGTTTTCCCCAAGTTAGCAAAAAGCATCCCTTCCCTTGTTCCATTGTGGCAAGCAAGCAAGCCAGTGCGACCGCAACGACCAACACGAACTATACTCCGTCCATGTAGGTTAGGTACTCTGTACAATGTATGTACTCCGTACAACGAATACCTTCGTCTCAGAAACCCCAGCCGATCCGATTCGCGTGTTGCTGGGCGGACCGCCTCGAATTGGACGCTTCCTCCGCTTTACATCACAAGGTCTCGGATACACATGTGGAGATGCATGTAGAGACGCCCTGCCGAAAGCGATACCTATGTATGTATACGATTCACACGTACGCCGTCAGCTGATCGGTTCAAGTTCACCGTCTGGTTGTATTCTTGGCTCGGAATACAGAGTGGCCAGTCCATTGCGTATTAGGCCTCAACTGACCTGGCCCTTCCTTAACCCTCCATATCAACTGAGTACACACATGGCAGGAAGTTGTCGGAAGGCGGGGGGGGGGGGTCAATGCCGCGGACGGCCAAGGCTTATTCAGGGCAAGAGCCTAAGTTGCACGCCTCGTTTTAGATGTATGTACAAAAAACCCGCTTACTCTATGCCGCAAGGGACCAGACTGATCGCGCCTACCATCTGCTCTTGTGGGCTTGTTTGTGAAACTTGATCACATGTCCGTCACATTTGGGCCCGTTGTTCATGGCCCCGGCAAAAGATGACGTCCGATCATTCTATGCACGCGTCTCAGGCAGAAACATAACCTTTGATAGGGGAGCAACCTTACCTAGTCTCTAAACTCCGTTGTAAAACCCCGTGTGTGTGGTGCACTGACTTGGCCTATAGTGAGCCGAACCCCGCGCCCCCACCAAAGAACGTCCGCCCCCGAACCAGTGTAACCGCGCAAGATTTCAACTCAGTCAAGACTCCAGTCCAACCAGTCGATTTCTATCGCAGGGTATATAGGGGTAAACAAAGCACATCAGAGTGGCCAGACGGCTGCGCCCATTCTTTTGTGCAACAATTTCATACTGTTAGTATATGCCTAGTTTGAGGATGCACAGTTAAGAATCAAGGAAACCTACTCCTGCCCGACCTCATCGATTTTTCTCTGAACTTGGTATTGTTTCAGGCTGACTCTGGACATCGAGATACAGCTTGCTACCATACAATGCGTGCCATCTTCAATGCACAATCATGGAGTCACAGGCAGAGTCAGCACTGGAACTCTTCTCACGAAGTGATTCTCTCTCGTGTCCTTTGCAATTTCACGTTTTCCCGGGCCGGTCTGGACGCGGAACTGCTGATGGACGCAGATCGGTACGGTCGGTAGCAGGTGTGGGTCGAGTGACGTCTCCGCTTGCCGTGCCTGACTGGGGCATAATTTGCCTTGATGTAGCTACGGAGTACATATGTATGTATGTATTACAATCCTCATTCCAGTCGACAGCACTGCCAACAGCGTCGTGGAAGAGCATCTCGGCCTTGCTGCGCGGTTGTCGGAACAGGGTGCTGGCATTGACAAATCATATCACCCCGCCGGTCTATCCAGGATTCCTTCCTCACATCGTGTGATTTTCCTCCTTGTTTTTTCTCTGTCTGCATCCTGGGTTCTGCGGACAACATACGGAGATACATACATGCTACAAGTTCCAACTTCCATGACATGACAATTCATGCGACCGGTTGCCGAGCTCCACCAGGATCCGGCTCGCGTTACCTACGTAACAGTTGTTGATGAAGGGAAAATGCATACGAATGGTATGCCAATGTGCCGGACCACAGACGAAAGACAAAGATCGAGACATAAGACAGGCTCAGATTTCAGTACATACCGTATACGTACATACATACGGAGTAGACTGATGGTAGTCTTTTTTTCTTTTTTGGCAAGTCGTGGCACGGATATGCCAATTTGTGTAAAAGTCAGAGTCCCATTTCTGACACGGCAAAGAATGGGCTGCGGCCGGTGGTCAAACCTGCGCATTGCGTTTTACATTGCTTTGCGAGTCGTTTAAGTGGCTACCTACGGAGTATTTGCACTGCATCCAACGGTGGTTTTGAATGTAGTTGGACAGGAAATCAACTCTACGGGCTCAATGAGCGGTTCGCCGGTGCCCAAGAGCGGTATGACCTGTTGTAGTGCGCGTCACGACTCACCAGCGATACCGGCAACAAGACCTGACACAGCGTCTTTGCGAAGGCGTATGTATCAAGAGGCGAGAAGGTCCTTTGACATGATTTCACCCGAATAGTTCTTCTTGTACTCCGTACTCCGTACGCCACGGCAACTCCGCCGGATTCGTCAGCCTATGTAGGTATGTACCAGCCTTGTGCCTCAAAGTAGGTTAGGTATGAGGTATGTACTGCACGGACTAACGACTAACGTTAGGTACAGGAAGCTGGCGTCCGGTTTGGCCTTTGGGTCTCTTCGTTTTGCGTTACTGTCTGCCTGACCCAGTCTCCTTTATCACGGAACGGTGTGGCCTTGGGCAAAGCCTTATTATTCATTGTGCCGAACTACCTACCTTGGGAAGCTGACGAGACATGGTTGAATCCTTGAACTAGTTTATGGTATGATGAGTCTTGAATCCTTGATGATGACTGCTGGACATTGAAAAGCCTTGTCGCGCGAGACACAACGCTGACTGACCCCTGCTCCGGAAAGGACTTGGCAAGAACGACAATGCCGGACTCTTGTTATCCTCTCACTTTCCCCATGCAATTGTTCTCGGTCCCTAAGTTCTCGCTGCAACCCCCACAGTAGTATGTACCTAGCGAGCGACGGGGCTGAGTGAGTCGCGCATTTTCAGCGAGATGACTTTGGTTGCTGGTAGCCGCCAACCACGGCCCATGACAAAATAGCGTGTGCTGTTGAACTTGTGAGTTGGATCCGCAAAAAAAGAAAGACACCTGCTACATACATACATACCTTAGGTAGGTAGGTTTGTGACTAGGCTTTTGGCACAAAGCGACCACGTCATTTGGCGTTGTGCCCCTCTCCTCGGCTTGAGGGTTCACCTGGGTACTGCAGCTTGCAAGCATCATCATTTCCCACGATGGGCGCTTGGGCTGGACTTTTTCGCCCGATGTCACAACATGCAAATGATGATATGCGTGCGCTGCCGGGGCCCAGCAACTGAAAGCAAGCGAAAACGATAGGTACATTTCCGTGTTCATGGAGCATGCTTGACCGGTAACGTTAGATGCAACAGGACCCAATGGCCAGCTCAAAAGAAACCGAGTGCAGCCACAGGGGAGTCCATTTACGCCGGCGTGGATAACTCAGTACATTAAAGTCGACGATCATCCGCCCAGTCCAATAGCTCTTCCACCGTCAAAGCGGCGCTTGAAGTCTACCACAAGATGCACATATATCCATGGGGTCAACTTGGTACATACGAAACAAGGTCGTTCTCGACAAACATGTTGGACAGGTCGGAGGATGCGACTCATTCTTCATGCACCGGCCGGTCAGCGAATCCTTCCTTACCAACCAGAGCGAGCGCAGCGGGCGAAGGTGATCCATCGTTAATGGAGACACGCCCTCCCCCCCGCCGCCTCTGAAATCGGCGTCAACAGTTGGGTGCTCAAGAGTCAACACGCCCTTTTTTCGCGGGTCAAGGGTGTTTGACCAGGCAGGCGATGTGGCGGACAGGCATGGCTAGCCGACACACCTTGAACACCCTCCCGCACCCTTTCCAACCACCCGACCGACCGATCCTTCTGAGTTCTCCTCTCTACCATTTGCCCATTTGCCTACAGAGTACTCCGTGGCACGCGCCGGTTGTTGCGCTTATGTAGTACCTGAACGGCAACGGATGACCATGCGGTAACTTCGAACGGCTGCAGCCTGCATCGCCGGCGACCCGCAGCGGAGTCCTGCATGATATCCCGGCGGCTCTCAGAAATTCAGGACGCCTAGGTATGTACTCCGTACGGAGTGAGTAGGCATCCTCCTCAACCAGCCAGGCGGCACAGGCATGTCATGTCGGGCAAGGTGTCAATGGAAGAGGAAGAGGTCCGCCTGGCCTGCATCCCAGTGGACGTGTACCGACGTGCGCGTGGGCAGTGCTTCAACATGACGCGAGGTTGGAGACGACGGCTTTGCACCACGCCGCCCCCCGTCTTGTCTTGTCTACCAGCATATCTGACCTGGTACTACCGGACAGTCGTGTAAATCATAAGTGACTGGCACTGGCGTTGTGGCCACCGCCAAGACGGATCAGAACCAGGAAAGCAATTTTCATGTGCATATTGTAATGTGTGCACATACATGCAAGTTGCAACACACACACTTACTTACACATTCGCCATGTTCCCCGATAGAATCATAGAATGCAAACCCACCACATCGATGGCGCGCTATTGTCTCTCGGAACGGCCACACCACCCCAGGACTATGATGATGGAATTATTTTCTTCCTCTTCGGGATGCCTTGCTGGCGTTTGCTGAGCCCAACCTTATCAGTCATTTTCGAGTTGAACATTGTCCTCTCTCACTTTTGCTCCTGCCCTTAGATGACGTATGTACAACATGCTGAGCAACGAAACACACGCGCGCATGCACACGCCCTTTCCGCTTCGGACCAACAGTCCCCCTGCATGTTGTTGGTCGCTTCTCGGAAGGGGATAATAATGAAGGGCATGGATCACGGGCGACAGATGCTGACAGTCTAGTCTGCAACCACACTCACCCGTTTTAGTCGTCCCTATAACTTCACATCGAAATGCAACCCGCGCGTCGTCCAGGATCGGATCTAACCCTTGTCGCTAGTTTAAGCTCCACTGCCGCTAGAGCTCCACATTCAGATCCATGATCTAAAATGCTTCGGTTGGATCTTGCTTCTTTGGCTCCGGTTACCAGAGTTATGGATTTGGGTTCCTTTCTCGAGCCACCCCTTTTTTCCAAACGAGTATGTACTCCGTACCTACTGCTGTTCCATTTCTCACGGCACGCCCCCCCCGCCGACCACTGCACACCTCCGGTCTATAACCTGACATGGAGACGTTCATACATAATGGTGGAAACGCCCGTGCGAACAATGTTTCGTTTCTCAGTATCACAGCCCTCATCGCCAGATATATAAGTCGAGAGCTACCGTCTAGTATATGCGCTTTCAACTCAAGAATCCAGAGAGTCTCTGCCTTGCAACCGTCTCAAGAATTGTAAGCATTTCGAACTCTGGAACGTTCGACTCTCGCCATTCACTGGTTCCGGCGAGTCTATAACTTAGAAGTCACCAGACCTGGATGGATCAACTAGGAAATATCACACACGAAAATACGACCAACATGGTTGACCCGACATGTGGAATGTATATTGCCGACGCTCTGCCGCCGTTTCCCTACCTCGCGAATGGCTTCGACGCGGCGATGTCGTTTCAACAAGGGCTGCCGTCACATACCATACCAAGAACATCAAAAGGAACCCCGGCCATGAAAGTGGTCAAGCCCAGGAGCACCGGCAACAGCCCTCAAGTTTCGAGCATGGCTAGTCGGAGACGGTCGATGATGGGGAACGACGCCTGGACGCCTGAAAGGCAGCAGCAAGTATTTGATTATTTTTCTAGTCAGTCGGAACAGCCGTCGGCACGTCCTGTTAGCTGGCATCCTGCCACATATGTTCAACAACAACAACAACAACAATTCCAATGTCAACAGCAACAACTACGACAGCAACAGCAGCTACGACATCAGCAGCTACGACATCAGCAGCAGCAGCAGCAGCAACAGCAGCAGCAGCAACAACAACAACAACAACAACAACAACAACAACAACAACAACAACAACAACAACAACAACAACAACAACAGCAACAGCAACAGCAACAGCAACAGCAACAGCAACAGCAATTGCAGCTGCAGTTGCAGCTACAGCTACAGCAGCAGCAGCAGCAGCTTAACCTCCTTCAGCAACCATCACAGTATCAGCAGTACCTGCAGCAGCAACAAGCGGCTTACGTTTTGTCTACTCCGAGCCTATATGGCGCCGAGTACAGTGACTTATACGCCAGCCAGCCTCATTTTTCGCCATTGATGACGTCTTATTCCGACGGCACATCACCCTCTGCTCTGTTCTCACCTCTTCCCATCTTTCCCACATCCGACCAGGCGCTTTATACACAGAATGCGGAATGGAACGATGCTCCCAAGTCGAATCCACCTGTTCACAAGTCGAGCGCAACGGTGGATACGTCAGATCCCATTTCTCTGTACGCACCATCGGGGGACTGGCTTGCGCTTCACGCGCAGAACTGGAACTCTTCCGCGATGCAAGGATTTCACAACGCTACGCCGCCAACACCGGAATTCTTCTCCACCTCCCGACAACCGCCTGCCATGGCGCAAGTGCACGAATCGCTGGGTGAAGCTGAAGATGACGGCGAGATTCTCGTGGGCATGGGTCTCTATGACACGCCGGGCAAGGTGGATGCGGATCCCCAGCTCGACAACTACCGATCTACCGTGTCTTCGCTCCTGGGTGCGGCGGTTCCTTCACCAGAACCAACGGGAAAGGGTCTGAAGTTGGAAGAGACATGGGAACCGCCGGTCAAGGAGGATGCGGAAGCAGATGAGGACGACGAGGATGAAGACGAGGAGTATCAAGAGGAGGGAGAAGGGGGCAAGAATGACGATGATGATGCCGACGCCGACGCCGATGAAAACGACGACGAAGACGACGATGATGATAATGATGATGATGATGCATGACCATCCCGGACACGCGATGTTCCCTTCACGCACAACGGCCCATTTACGTCTTGAGTATCGTCGATGATTTTTTTTTTTTGCAAGCCATTTTTGAAGCCTTTGATTTGGAGCGGAAGCATACATGTATGGGACACGAAACCAGCGCACATTGAATTTGGAATGTACAGAACCTGATTTAGTCAGGTCACAAAGTCTAGCGGAATGTCGCTGGAGACAAGAGGTTTGAAGGGGCCTGGGCCACAGTCAAGACTGCAAGGAAGCTCAGGGGAGGAAGGGCGGAGGGAACTGTACTGCGCGGGACTGGACCGTATCAGGCGGTCAGGGGCCATGGAGGAGACAGGATAAGCTGCGGCTGTATTCCAGCGTGCTATGTAGCATTTAGGCAACCACGAAGTGAGAGGTGTTTTATGCTACAGTATTGCAGTAGTCCACAACAGATGGTGACGTGCCCCGTATTTCCTGTATGTACTCGCGTCTCTTGTACATATTGATGGTGACGATGTTGATGTAAGACATGTGGTGCCGAGCTGTAGTATTTGCCCCATGGCACCATTTGCACTAGATGTCGGTGTTCAAACCTATACATATGTACTCGCTGAGTTGATCGATCACATGTGGTTGGGAACTATACATGTATGTACTCTGTATATGTACTGTGCATTGATTGCTCTTCACGTGCTGTCCCAAGCGAGCCATTCGCCCAATCGGAATCTCTGTCGGAGAGTGCAGTCGGGTTGGCGTGAGCAGGGGTAAGGATTTCAAGGGGACGATTGGGATTGCACGAGTACCTATGATCAACGTAGATGGAATATGTACCACGGGGCAGGGAAAGTACAATCTCGACAATAGAATAAGGATATAGCTCAGGCAGGAGTCAGGAGTCAGGAGTCAGGAGTCAGGAGTCGGGAGTCGGGAGTCGGGGCATCAAAGCTCAGTATGTACTGTACGACTGGATAGCACAGACAGAACAACACAAATAGCAACATGCTGCATGGATACATACATACACATACATAGTATTTGCATGTAATGCGTATATGTACATCCTAGATAGGTACGGATCAAAAACAGCACAGGCAGGGCTTTCAACCTCTTTCAGCACAGAAACAGCACAGAAACAGCACAGAAACAGCACAGAAACAGCACAGGCAACGACGACATGACTGTAAAACAAAGACCCACGATCCATCTTTTCACCGTCATTCAAGCTGACTTCCTCGACTTCACTCCACACCACCCGCAGAATTCGACGCCAGTTTGTTCAACAGCTACTGGCTGGTACGTAATTATACTAAGCAAGTTCTTTCTTATTACTCCTCGCACTCGCAGAAAGCCCCTACATCATGTGCATACTGTACCTACCTTCCAACTCTGTACATACATACATAGGTACCTACCTACCTGGTATAGGTACACCGACCGTTATTAATAATAAGGGCCTTTGTTTTAAAAACGGGGAGGGGTGTCTGCGGAGTACATACATTACATACATAGATAGGTACCTACCTAGTACCTAGGCACACACACGGAACATACACGGACTGCCCAGTGCCCCCAAAATCCCAAATCCCATCCGCCACCCGCCATCCGACATCCGCCCTCCCGCAGAAAACAGCTGGAACATTCTTGCGCTCGCACCGAAATTGTAAGTCCCAATTCATTCTGTCGCAACGGCTCTCTAGACTCTGACCAGTGACAATGAGTCCCCCCCCCCCAGTAAGCCCCTGTTCCCGTCCCGCGCCCCCCTCCCATATGCACCTGGGTACATATCGGACCAGGAAGATGGCGTAGGGTGTACATACCTGGTACGGAGTACATGGCCTTTCCCCCTGGTACGTTCCCCTGCTGCGGAGGAGGAGTTGGCGATGGGCAGTGGGTACTGTGGAACGGGAGAACTCCTTTTCCAAGCTTGGTTGGGGTTGGTTGGTTGTGAACTTGCTGCCTGGGTGATTGTACCCCATACATATGAATGTACATATGTGTCTAGCTATGTAACTAGGTAGGTAGGTAGGTGGGTAGATACATAGGTAGGCTCCTGGTATGTACAATGCGAGAGAGCAAGGGAGGGGAAGCAGAGGGGGTGTGCATATGATTCGCGGGTTCCGGCGCGAGTCAAATCATAAAATTCCAGCTCTTGTCCTGGTTTTTGGTCCTGGACTCCTGGATATGTAGTCTCCCTCCTCGTCCTGGTCCCTTTTTTTGGGGCGGGAACCCCCCCCCCCCCCCCTTGGGCCCTTGCCCCTTGGGTCTTGGCTCAGATGCTTGCGTCCAGAGACGATAGGCTTGCTGCTGCACGATGTTGAAAGAACTCTTTCTGGCAACCTTTTTTACTATAGTTAGGCAAGGCACCTTTCACAGAAATAGGATGCAATGGACGACTATGTACTCCGTATATATTTCTTTACTTCCTCAAAGCCATGGGTGCTGCTGGTGGTCCTTGTTTCTGCGGCTACTCCGTACTCGTAGATCCATACGCTTCCGCGTCCGTGTGTATGAATAGCCGCGGAGGATCGTGGAGGAGAAAAGGCGAGGTGGATGTTGACGGGGCATGCATGGTGTGACGTTGGAATCGATGGTTGGACTTTTGTCGTTATTGTGCGGGAAGCTTATTCCAGCCAGAGGTGTAGGTACTCCTCCGTACGGACAGACCGAATGGGGACTACGGTGAGCTTATACATATGTATGTGTATGTACATACCTATTTCCCCTGGGACACTGTGCGCAGTACATACAACTTACAAGGACAAAGTGGCTGGCGCTTACGGAAGATGGAAATAAACCCATCTCGGTTATACGGAGTACTCCGTAATCTGCGACTATGTACTCCTAGTCTCCTACATACTATACTCTTTACTGTATACATACACAGCTATCTGTCACTGACACGTCAACAAGGACTCAGGAGATAACAAAGCAAAGACATTGCTGCTATTTCCCACTCTGTATTCACGAATAGCGCGTAACAGTGTTGCGTTGCATAATGTTACAACCGTCTTGACACTTCTATCAAGCGCCCATATTCCTGCGAGTTAACCGCGGAAGGCCCGTGCGATCAGTCTATGTACATGATACAATGGCTTGGTCTTGAAGTCACTACATGGACGGCGGCTGACAAGGCGCAACGCGGGGGGGGGGGGGGGGGGGGGGGGGGGGGGGACCGGTTGTCCCAGACGCCCGAGTCCCAAGACTCCAATTGAGGCGCAAAGGTGTCAGAACCAGAAAAAGAAAAAGAGTGGGTGTGATGTTGGTGCGAGCCACACCAGCCACAGTGCAAGCCTTGGCGATTGGGTTGTTGGCTGGCTGGTCTGGTACAAATCGTCCCCCTTGTCAGCTTTGTCCCTTTCGTCCAAGTGGCGGCGGCTGCCATCTCTGCATTCCATGTGTACAATGTACGGAGTAGGTACATACCTAGGTATGAATGAAGCCCAACATGAACAAGTCCATGAAAGGCTATGTACATACTCGCACGGATGAACGAATCATGATGCCAATTACGGGGCAGGGTTGAGGACGGATATGAACAGTGGGGTAATCAACGCCCCTGACCCTTTCTTTTCTGTTTCCCCCTTCTTTCCCTTTCCTTTTTCTTTGTGTCTTGGAGCCGGGTTCTTAGCGTTGCGCATCGGCCGGGGCCTCGTTCCACTCCATCCCCGGCTAATCGCTCAAGAGGGGAACTTGGCTTCGTGCCAGCATCCATTGCATCCCAATTCCCACCATTGCATATCATTGCAACCCATTCCACCACTTCCGCCTTGATGCTACGTGGAGGCACTTGCTCTTCAACTTCTCACACACCGCCTCCATCTCCGCCTTCTTAAGTTCTGGCCACATCAAAACGCAAAATGTGTCTGGGCAGGTAGGTATTCACGAGGGTGGCGTCACTTCGTTTCGATATTCCGATATTCCATGACAACACGACACGTCTGGGGAGGTCGGGAGTACCCTCGGCTCGGGCCATCCGCGTTCCCCCGTCGTCGTTGCTTTGTTTGCGGCCCTGCCAACTCATTCACTCCTTTTGAATCTGGCTTTGAGCTTACATTCTCCGTACAGACCTACCTCTCTTACTCTACCTACCTAGCTACCTTGTGTTCTTTGATCTCCCCACCCTTTTCTTGGAGGTCTTGTGAGCAAAGTGTGTGAATTGCCCGGCATTCCCTGACATGGTAGGCAACTATAACGTACTGGGTTAGGTAGTTTACTAACAAGTTTTGTCGCTGGATTCTGGAGACATATTGGTAGAGTTTTCTCGGGCTGGCGGTAAAACGCCCTACTCCATAATCCATGATCCATCAGCGACCGCGCGGTGGGCGCCTTGGCAAAACGTGCAGCGTGAAACTATGTATGATGGAGAAGACCAATGTGTATACCTACTACTTAGCTGCTGACGATCCCCTTCTCGTCCACTCGGCCTCTCGGCTACCGGAAAAATCACATCATGGATTCATGTTGGTCAATCTCTTTATCTTAAGTTGCCTGTATGTATGTACTCCGTAAGCTAGGGGGACTGCCAGGGGAGGGTGGTTGCGTTCATCATAACTCGTATATGCCGTGTTCATGAAGACGAGAAAGATACATGGGTGAGCGGCCAAAACTTGAGATTCGTTTGTTGTCGTAGAGCCGTGCATCGTGCTGCATTCGACCAGCACTGTTTCTGCCTAGGGTTGCAGAATGCCGTTTATTACACATGCAACGACTCACGAGCCAGGGAGAACTTGGAAGACTCGTTTTGTTCAGAGACGAGACACTGTTTGCGACGTTGTCAATGTCAGCCACTTACACAAGCTAATTCTTATCGGCACTTCGATCGTCTCCCACCAACACTCTGACTGATGTCAGTCGTCACACTCACTGAATCATGCCCCCCCCGCGTTACGCGTATCGCCAAAGTTCGATTTCGCAGGGGAGCCATTGAGCTTCCGCAACATGATTAGACATGCTCTACCGGGATGTGCATTGCGGCATGACGGAGAAGTATTGGCATTGGCGTCATGGAGACGATGCCTATGTTAGACAAAACGCCGGCTTATACGCATGTGCGTAGACGGCAGAGCAGACCATGTGCAAAGTCTTGATCGGGTGAAATGACGCAAACACCCAACAAGTGGCGCGTCAAACTTCGTACATACTTTACCCGAGGGATATGTACTTAGTCTACTTGCCCAACCCTACCTACAGTGCTCATATGCAGTGCTTGAAGTTGTACGTCAGATGAGGAGGGCAATACCATGCGATACTCTGTACTGCGCAGTACGGCATCAACGTCACCTCACCTCTTGCCTCGTTCCCTACCTGGGCCATTTTTCTTTCTTTCCTTTTTCTCTTCTCACTTTTTTTCTGTGCCTCGGCCCTTGTACGTACATCTATATGTACTCCGTACGACTCACCAGGCGCGTTTCTTTCACAAACCCACTTTCCCAATATCGCCTGCAGGGTCGGCCGTGCCCGTTTATATTGCCTGCCACCACGCGCGATGCGAAATGCAAGCGCCGTTTCGAAACTCGCACATGCATGTTACATGTACCGCACGATGTGCAGGTAATTTCCACTTGTGACTCGTGATGGAGACGAGACAAAGGGATGTTGGGCGAGATGGGATCGTTCGGCGTGGCCTTCTACGGTGGACGTCACGCTGGGCCCATGTTGGTTTCTTGCGGGGGCGACTTGGCGACCGATCCTTGTTGACAAGGGCGTTCGTTATGTTATCGCGTCGTGACTTGAGGGAGCGAGAGCCGAAAGTGTCAAGGTCAAGGTCAAGGACTGTGAGTCTGTGAGAGCGGACTGAATCATGCCTCTCACCATGTGCGATGTGCACTGCCCTTGCCTGGCGAATTAATTAGCCCTCCTCCGCACAAAAGGGCCTTTCTTGAACTTTCCACATCCTTTGCCTACTCCGCATGTATGCACATAACGAAGGAGCACGAATAGATATGTACATACCTAATGAATGTACACATCCCATCTCCTATCTCTACTCCACGCAGCTTAGGACGCTAGCAGACCACCCTTTGTTTCCTTCTTCCACTCCCACTCTTTCCATTCTTTTCGCTTTCTACTTTCCACCTCCGCTTTGCCGCCGTCACGTTTTCCCCCATCACCACTCGCACTACCACCTGCTAACCCAGTACGCATTAGAGTTCTTGTCAGCAAGACGCTGCCCCAGGATCGTACATAGCCTCAAGAGTCAAGACAGCCCCATACGCCCCCGTGTTCTTCGTATGCCGCCAACCTTTGCGTGAAACTCACTCTTCACGACTCGGCCGCGTCGATTCGCTCACACGATCTGCAATCTACAATCTGCGGGGCTCAACGCACACCCGCCGCCCACTTCTCTCCGTCTGCTCTTGCCTCCTCTTTCTTCCGTTCCCAGTTTTCCATCAAGCTCAACATACGCAGACACAGACACAGACACAGACACAGACCGCAAACACGGCACAGAGACCGACGACCCCTTGCAAGCGAGCGTGCTTATGGTGCAATATATCCTGACGCCATGGCGGGACCGCCAGGAACTCCTCCTTGTCCGCGGGCAATTTTATAGCGCATCAACTAGCACCAACCGCGACCAGCAGCTGCAGCATCAGCAATCGTCCGAGGCAAATACAATAGTCCAGGATCGAACTCCTGTCGCCGCCCGTGTCTACCGCGTCAGCCGTAGTGATGATCTCCAACATGGCGCTCGTTCTGATACATGTGCCACGCCCACGCACGCGCCGCGCCCAAGTGAGCACGAGCAGAATACGAGTGACTCGGGTGCTACGGGTGCTAGGCGTGATTTGGCTAAAACACAATGGTCGAGGCAGCAGAAGCAGAGACAAGCCGTCGCTCGTGTGTCCATGTGGATGCAGCGCGGCAACTGCCCGCACATGGTGGAGTCGACGGCCTTGTTGACTGCTGCCATGTTGAGTGACGATGGCCTCGCTGGCGGTGTCTATGCCGTGAGGGCCGCCTATTCCGCTGCGTTCAGTCGGTATGTGCCAACAACCTTTGTCCTGTCTTGTCCTTGTGCCATTCTCCATAATAAACGAAATTCTACGAATCGCATTTTCTCTCCCTCCACCTTGCTTCCACTATACATGTGTCTGCCATCCGGGGGCTGAGCCATATATGACCATTTTGAACATGGAGGGGTGTGCCTCCGTATCACGTCTCAATAGCCAATGCACACGTGCGTTGTTGTGATGATGAAGAGGCTCCAACCATACTTGAAACGTCATGCTGCATCATGCATCGTTTCCCGCCCTTTGCCTCCTCGGCGGGTTTTGATTGGAAACACCAGACGCATTGTCGATATGGAACAGACATGATGCATACAGCGACATGAGTCGTCTTACAGTCACAGAAGCCGACGTGCTAATGCCTTCCGTTGCATCCCAGCTTCGTGACCGGTCTGCTGGACGGACATCAAGACAAGCAACGAAAACAGAGCATGTACGCTATTGCCAAGACTATTGGGCTCCCGGCGACGTTTGTAGAACTACGCCATCAAGCCACGCACGAGCAGCTCCCGTCCCTGGCCAAGCTGCGGAGCGCTGCGAAAAAGGCTCTCGACTGGATCTGGAACTACTACTGGAAGCACTTGGTTGGGGAGTCTGCTGCGCCTAGAAGCGACCCGTGTCGGGACGTTGTGCTGGGCTATCTAAGAGGGGGTGACGAGGGCCAGACGACGAGGGCTTTGGGGCAATTTGCCAAGGCAAAGGTGCTGCAAGTGATCACAGACGTGCAGACTACTTTGCCTGGAAACCAGGTATACCTGCGGTGTTTGAAGTTGTCTCGGGAGGTCATGATGCGGGATGACAAGGAGGTGCTCAACAAGGACGAGAATGACGAGAATGAGGCGGATGAGGTGGATGAGGCGGATGAGGCGAAAGAGGTGGACAAACGGGAAGACGACGGCAATGGAGCCGAAAAGGCTGCGGCCGGTTCCGGATGGGGTTTGTATCAAGGGCCGTGGAAGCCGAAACCTATCGGCATGGTTTGAGTTGACTATGGTCTTTGTGCCAGCGCCGCTGACCGTCGATCGTTGTGACCGTCGTGAGGGTTGGTAGTGATGGATGGCGAGTCTTGGAAGCGTCGTGCCGATGGTGCTGTGCTGTCCCGTCACCCGTGCTATTCATGCCCATAATGCGGAATACGCCTTGATGTCACCCGCGAGGAACTGTCACAGGCGGTCCATCATAAGTCATGCTCGATCATTTTGTGTCATGACCAAAAGTCCAAAGGTGTAGATCTCCAGGGTGCTTTTTATATAAAATCGAATTGCGTCATGAACTCTGCCCAACACGTTTATGTGAATAAGCCAGATTTGCTAAACGTGAGCACGTAGTCACGTGCGCTCCACCAACGTCATCGAACACGCGGGGAACAAACAAACGGCGTGGGAGCTTCAAGCACGCGAACCTCGTACATATCCTCGACGAACGCACGCCCTTACGACTGTACTGCTCCAAAGGGACATGTTCTCGAGATTGTCAACGGAGAGAAGACGTTTGCACTCGAACGCGTTAATTAATAGCAAGGTGAGGGGCATGCTAGGTCCTACATGTATTCCAGCAAGGAGTCCCGTCTGTTACGCAACGTGATTGTGATGCGTTTTTGATGGTGCGCGAAGCTAACTTGGTGATTTAGGTTGGAAGGCGCACTATGCATGTGCGGTCGATTCCTATGTGTAAGTGTACCTTTTTTTTCTGTGCCTTGTCGGGAGAAGTGTTGTGTTTGTGAGGGAGGGTGGCTGTTGTGAGAGCACTGAGAGAGGGTTATTGATGATGAAGGGATGTGTGGTTAGTGGTGAATGGGTGTATCCTTTTGTGAAGGCTGTGTGCTTGTTGTATGAAGATGGCTCTTTCGCTGGGAGTGCATCTGTAACGGAGAATCTTTGGAGAAGACGTCCATCTTCATGAAGAGCATCTTCATAAGCAGTGCGTCTTCGGGGAGGAGTAGTCTGTTAAGAATGGCTGCATTCTTCCATGGAGAGCCATCTTGAATGAGTCCATCTATGATCTCATGAGGACTGTTGTAAGAGACTACATCTTCATGAAGGGCTCAAGGAGGAAACCTGTCATGATGACAACGACGTCTTGTCCACAAACCCCAACAGTCTGTTCTAACCAAGTCGTATCTAGGGGTTGGGTCTAGTAACAACTACGCCTACCTTGTCGTGGATGATGCATCCAAGGATGCCTTCATCATTGACCCTGCCCATCCAGAAGAGTATGTCACCAAAACGATGCAGAGGGGTCAAGAACACAGATGGCAATGATGCACTCAAAACGTCCATCTTGGAAAATAAGAGCTAATCGACCACTAGAGTTGCGCCAATCCTGAAAGACGACATCTCCAAAGGCACCATCAACCTCAAGGGAATCATAAACACACACCAGTAAGACAACCCTCGAGGCAGCACAAGAATGCCAAACACAGAACTCAAAGCCTGTAAAGACATGAGAGCTGACGACGACGTCCAGTCACTGGGACCACGCCGGCGGCAACAAGAAGCTCGTGAGTCATGAACATAGTCTCTTCCCCCTCGGGCCTCCACGCCCCCCCTCCCTTTCATCAAGCTCTCCGATTCAACTCACCGCGGCCATCTAGCTCCAAGAACTCGAAACACCAGACCTAGCCATCATCGGCGGCAAGAACTGCGAAGCCGTCACCAAGATACCTCAGCATGAAGAATCCTTCAAGCTGGGCGATATTGCCATCCGGAGTATTCACACGCCGTGCCACACGCAGGACAGTATCTGCTTCTTCATGGAGGACAGGACCGGGAAGGCTGTGTTTACAGGAGATACGCTCTTCAATGGCGGTACGTGATGCACGTTTCTTTCCGTCTTTTAATCGAGGGGGGAGTACTCGTTTCTCCTGTTTCTTTTCTATTTTTTTTTTTTTTTTTTTTTTTTTTTTTTGAGAAAAGAGAAGGAAAGAAAGGAAGAGAAGAGAAACAAGTGGAGGAAGAGAGAGGAAGAGAGAGGAAGAGGCAAAATAAGTGAGCAACGAATAGGGCTGACGTCGGTGCTTTCAGGATGTGGCAGGTTCTTTGAAGGAAATGCCGCCGAAATGCATGAGGCGTTGAATACGAGACTTGCTTCGCTGCCAGACGACACGCTTGTCTATGTAGGTTCACCGTTCCCTCCCGCAAGCCCTCTCTTCTTTCCGTCTAACTTTCTTCTTCTTCTTCTTCTTCTTCTTCTTCTTCTTCTTCTTCTTCTTTTTTTCCCTGTGTTGCTTGCTAACTTGCTATTTCACGAGGAAAAAAGTCTGGCCACGAATACACAAAAGCAAACGCCAAATTCGCCATGAGCGTCCTACCAAGCGATGCGGTGAAGAAGCTGCAGGCTTTTACGGATGGCGATGATGTGACGACCCCGGGCCAATTTACTATTGCGGACGAAAAGGTGCGTAACTGTTGCCGCTTATGATCTTTCTTTTTCAAGTTTTGCATACTCCTCCCCATTGATGTCATGATGGAACTGCATCATCAAGAGGAAAGGAAGTGAATGAAAAGCTTTGCGGACTTACACAAGCTAACGAACGATGCTCCAGAAACATAACGTTTTCATGCGCCTTCATGTAAGATGACCCCCCCCCCCTCTCTGCCGCCCCTAACTTACTACGTTCTTCCCTACAACGTCTACGATTACCACAAAGGCGGGGCGCAAGTAACAAAAACTCGCGTATCCCTCATCTAACCACAAATCATGCATGGTACATAGGACCCAATCGTTCAAAAAGCCACTGGCGCAAGCGAACCCGTCGACGTGATGAATAAGCTGCGCGAGATGAAGAACAACTTCTAAAAAGAACGCGCTGGAACTTGGAACTTGGAACTTGGAACTTGCTGGATGGACTTCCTGACGTGAAACGGGCCAGAATGTCAACCAAAACCGGACCGCAGGAGAGGAAGCTGCGGCATTTGGCCTCAGAGCTCAGAGAATGTTTCCAACCATGTCAGTAGTATGTATGGTGTACACCTATGTATGTAGTCGTGTCCAGACCAGAACAGAACAGAACGTATGAAGAGAAATTCGAGACACCAAATTTCCCAAGTTCCGGTCCTGGAACCACCAACACTTTCTTCATATCTTGTACGTTCCAGAAATCAACTTCGTATGTAAATCAACACTCCTGCATAGTCTTTCAGCGCCATAGCTCTTCATCGATTACGTGCTTGGCCAGCACCGCATGGAGGACGCAATCCAGACAATGTGACGCCTTGAACAAGATTATGTACACATCATATGATGCGCGCAATTCAAGCATGACGGACATAGATAG
The DNA here is from genome assembly GCA_018360075.1 of Claviceps cyperi. Taxonomy (NCBI): domain Eukaryota; kingdom Fungi; phylum Ascomycota; class Sordariomycetes; order Hypocreales; family Clavicipitaceae; genus Claviceps; species Claviceps cyperi. The sequence goes on from SRPQ01000106.1 coordinate 23,126, forward strand.
GAACTACAAAGTCATCATCATGCCCGACAAAGAAATCCTGCCCCAGGTCCCCCCCCCCCCCCCCCCCCCCCCCTTTCAGTGTGGGTATGTATGCAAGCCACGAAAAACAACAAAAGGAAATCACAGCCCGCAAACGTCATGGAAGCACGCCCAGAACACCAACGCTCTTTATCCATCTCAAAAGGCCGTTCCTCTCCATAACCATAACCATCTTACACATTCTTCCTCGTCCCGAGCGGCATACGTACACTTTCGCCATCCTTGAACCGACTGACATCTCCGCTGATGAGTTTCCGAAGATTCCCCATATCCTGCAAATACCGGTGCATCTCGTCCTGCAACTCGCTGTGCCCTACCGAGCCATCAGAGTCATACTCTTCTGGGTAATAGTCGTCACCTGCACCATCGTCATCATCATAGTCATTGTAGTCATCGTCTGACCCATCCGATACAGTGTGCCTGTTTTCCTTTTCAGCCTCCTTCGTCGACTGCGCCTTGATGCTCACAGCTGGAATGGGATTCTTGAGACTCTCAACAGCCAGCTTGAGATGTAGCTTCAAGGCCTCATTCTCCGTCTGCAGCTTCTTGATCTTGCTCTCGGCCACCATGCTGCGCTCCTCCATCATGCGCTGCATGGTAGCTACCCGGTTCTGGTACTCTTCTAGTCTCTCCTCCGCCTCCATGGCGCTCTTTTCTTTTTGTCGAGAATCTGAAACAGAGAGTTGCAAGACGCGAATCTCCTCGGCCATGGCGGCAATCTGGGCGTCTCGCTCTGCTGTTGAAATCTGGTCTTGGTTGACCACGGCGCGGGTTCGGATCCGCTTTGCCTGGTCGGCATAACGTAACGTAGATAGAGTCTCGTCGTAGTCTGCGGGGGCGATGCACGCAATCATGGCTGTCTTGCTGTTGCCGCCGAGGGAGTCTTTGAGGAGCCATGTCAGAATAGAATCTCGGTACGGCACCACGTCCTTGCGCTTGCCCGACCGCAGGGCCTTTGGATCGGCGAGGGCTGCAATCACGCGGCCGAGCGTGGTGAGCGACTTGTTGATGTTGCTGCCCTCTCGGAGCCGGGCTCCGGTGGCCTCGGTGGACTTGGCTCGCTCGCTGCCTGCCAAGTCAACCAATCTGATGCGAGAGCTGCGCTCGGTCGTCTCGTCCGTGTCCATGTCGTGGTGTATCTGCTTCAGCATGATTGTGAAGACGGCATGGCTTCGGCTACTCGTGTCGTTCATCTTGGTGCTGGCCGTCGTCCGGGACTGGTCTCCATTCTTCATCCACCTCAGAATCTCATCGATGCTTCGTACGGGCACCTCTGTCAGATCCTTGACGTACGGACCCTCCGTGGGGGATTCGCGTATCTTGAGATAGTGCGGCGGCGCATTGGGGACCATGGGCACCAGCAGGTCGCGCACATGTTCGTTGTAAACCTCAAAGTAGGAGACTCGGACGTTGTAGGCAATATTGGAATCCTCGCTATGGGCCGCGTCGATGCGCTCAAACAGATCCTCGCACGTCCGGGGGATCAGGCCAGGTTGGTCTGGGGTGCCCATCATTGTGTAGCTCTTTCCAGACCCCGTCTGGCCATAGGCAAAGATGCACGTGTGATATCCCTCAAAGTTGTGGTCGAGAAACTCCTCGCCCAAGCTATTGTACACCTCCTCCTGGTGGGCATAATGGGCGTCCCGGATATCGTGGCTCCAGAAGGAGCTGTCGAATGTGAATTTTTTGTCCTCGGCGACCTTGCGAGACTTGAACATGGTGCTGTCAACGGTATCCTGGTCGGGTGCTCGCAATGTGGTGAGCTGTGTGGTGGGATCCATATGGACCAGGCATCGCGTCTTCTTTTCGATTTCTCGTGGCAAGAATGCCCGCACACGGACAACAACCTTGACATTTCCGCCACCGTCCATTCTGGAGAGTAGAGGCACGCTTCCATCGCGGGAGCGCAAGGAAGGAGTCGAGGCAGAAGAACGCACGGGAGCAGCGCGGTCTTGGGGAGTGGCAGAGGATGGCATCAGTCGCGGATCGAGAGCCATTGTGCGCAGGATCGCTCGGATACGAGAGTTATCGTCGTGAAGTCGCAAGCGAAGAATGCACTACATACTCCAGCCCTCGAGCGCCGCGGAAAAGAGGAACGGACCAGACCAGACTCCGCCAGAGTGACGAGACGGAGCAAGACCAGACGGGTCGCGACGGCCTGTTTGGGGATGGGGGGCGTGGAGGATTTGTTTACTGCGTCATTCGATGGTGTTGCCAGGCCAACAGTTGCGGGCTAACGGAACGGCCTGCCTGTGGAGCCTGTGCCATGTGGAGCCTGTGCTAACATCATCGATTCATCAGAGAGTTACCAGGTACCTAGGTACCGGTACCTGGGTACGTAGCTTCGCCAACGCCTGATGAGCCTCGGTAACGTGAAGTCGTGAACCGAGACCGGCCCCTGATCCCGACGACATTTTGGAGATGAGGCAGACATTGAGAGATGAAGTAAGATTGATGTAGGTATTATGGTTGCCTGTCCAGATGAAGCCGACCACGAGGCGTCAATTCTCGGACACTACGAACTGCCTGTTGTTGTAGATTGGCTCTCATCTGCCATGCCTCCGCCGGCCTGGCTATATCGGCGTTCAATATGTTGTCTTCATAAAACGAATGCCGGCATTCTCTTGGAATCGAATTCGTCGTACCCAGTGAGCTACATACGCGCGTTTCACTGAATTATCTAGACGAACGAGACTTGGTCAGCATCCATGTTGCTGTTGCCAGGCCAACAGTTGCTAGCCTACGCAGCAACGTTGGCAGTCATCATTACGCACCGTTTTACGCCCTCATTGTCCTGACTCCTGCGTCATCCCCCGACTGAGCTCGGCCAATAACTAACGCGTCGTATTCACTTCCGCAAGCCAATCACTCTTCAAACGCGGGCCGCTGCTTGCCTGCTTTGTTCTTCCCCATCGTGGTTACAAGGTACCTAGGAATATAATATTTCACGCTCGGGGTTTTTTTTTTTTTTTTTTTTTTTTTTTTTTTTTTCCACAATTTCCCGCAATTTCCACCTTTCCGCTTTTTCCCACGTCCCGCTGCTTGCCAGTTACGGCCCCCCCTTTACTCCGTAGACTTGACGGCGCGTCCGCGTCACACGTTTCCTTCGCGCAACGCTCCTCCTTCTCCATCTTTCGTTGCACACTTCCTTTTGATCGCACCACTAATCAATATACCGTGCCAAGATTCCTCTCGGCCGGACATATATTTTGTTCAGAATTCCCGAAAGTCGAAGAATACGACAGCAGACAAAGCCAGATCTTGGCGCACACAACAGCGTAATACACAGCTAGAAAGCGCAGAATCAAGTCCTTGCCTAGAGGCAGCATGGCAAAAATGAGGGAGCCTCTCAAAGCCGCCACCGAAACCACTCCAGCATCAGCGACAACACCAGCACCAGCACAAGCACAAGCACAAGCACAAGCATCAGCATCAGCACCGGCACCTCGCGGACGAGGACGCCCCAAGGGCTCCACGAAAGACGGCCGTGTCGCCAAAGCATACGTCCCAACCGGTCGACCGCGCGGCAGACCCCCCTCGGCTAATCCCAAAGCATACGTCCCAACCGGCCGGCCTCGCGGTCGACCCAAGGGGAGCGGAAAAGGCGCCGCAGAGAAGAAGGCGCCTGTCAAGGCTGCTGCTAGTACGGCTGGTACACCGGCGAGACGCGGTCGACCTCGCAAGATCCCCGTCGAGACCGCGGATACTGCTACACCCGAGAAGACGCCCAAGAGAGGTCGAGGCCGGCCACGGCGCAGTACTGCTGCTGTCGTCAAGGAGGAGGAGGTAGAAAAGGTGGTCAAGGTTGAGGAGGAGGACCAGGATGTCGATGCCGAGCATGCCGAGGATGTGGAAGATGTCGAGGTTGCCAAGCGCATAAAGGAGGACGTGGCCAACAGTGAGTAGTTACGCTCAAGGATGGTGAAAATCAGTGACTTTTGGTGGTCTTGCTCAGCGTTTGAAACATATAGGGGTTCCAGCGGTGGCTGAAGCGGTCATCACGGGTGATACCGGCCAGCAGTCCTCATGGATATCTAAGTTCACGGGATTTTTTTCTTGAGGGTTCTTTTTTTTTTTCTTTTTTTACCTTCTCCCACCTTTTTTTTTTCTCTTCCTTTTCCATCTGGATTCCTCTCCTGCTTGTTGATGTCCGTCGGTTTTACTTGGGCCGGGAGAAACCGGGGGGCACTCGGCCCAATCATCTTTTCAAGAAGATATACATGCTCGTCTTTTTATTTATTTTGTTTTGGTCTTGCGGTGGCTGCTAGGGGTAGCAGAGCTTGTAGCAGAGCTTGTAGCAGAGCTTGTAGGAGAGCTGGGAAGAGTCGAGGGAGAATGCTGTAGCACCACCCACCACTTTTGATAGTCCACACGGGGACGTGGGGATTCGGGAGCTTTGCTTGATTCTTTGGAGTTGAGGGAGATTTTCTCGTCATTCAGTTGTACAAAATTCAACGGGCGGGCTTTCTTGTTCTCTTTGTCTTTGTCTTGAGGACTGAATCCCGTGGCAATTCGTCAGCCTTGGTCGTGGTCTGTTCCGTCCATCTGCCTCATCTCGATGCCCACCCTTACAAACTCGTCCAATTCAAAAACTCGTCCTCCAAATGCTCCTTCAGCTTCTTAAACCCATTCCCAAACTTCCTCCCACACCGCCAACACCTCAACTCACTGCTCAACTCCCTCTCCAAACCCGCTTCCGGCCCCCCTCCCCTCCGCGCTCCCCAATCCATCACATCCACCAAAAACGGCGTATTAAACGAATTATAATGCTTCCGGTGCTTCATACTCTCGCTATGCATATCTCTCGACAAGACATGAATATGCAAATGACTCATACTCGGCACAGCATGCACCCCACTAATCACCTCCGCTTCCCAATCCCGCCCCGGAGGCAACACCCCCGGCTCATGAAGCCTTCCCTCGCGCGCGTCCTCTTCCACCTCCTCTGCATCTACCTCCCCCTGTCCCCCATCCAAGACGGCCTGTCTTACCCTCTCGGCACGGCTATACCGACCCAAGCGCCTCTGCAGTTCCTTCGCCACGAGGGTCTTCAGATACGCGACCTGCTGCTGGACCTGCTGCCGGAACTGCTCATCCTGGAAAGCCTCCAAGGGATGGAGGAGGTTATGCGCCGGAGAGCGCGGCAGAAGGAGCGTGTGGATGGTGGATTTGGGGAATTTGTCGTGGATGGCGACAAAGTCGGCGTTTTGGAAGATGACGGTGTTGGGGGGGAAGGAGGAGGGGGGATGGGAGAGGTAGATGCCGAGGCCGAGGCGGCTGCGGGAATGCCCACCGTGGGAATGGTGTTTTGGGGAAGGGTCGGATTGGGGTTGAGGTTTGGGGGTCATGAGGGCTGTGACTGGTTCGTGAGGGGGTGGTTAGTTCGTTATTGGGTTGTGTTTGGTGGTCATGTATGGGATGTGTGCGTGTAGGTAGGTAACTTGCAGGCATTGGGAGGAGGAGGGTCTTGGGTGGTAAGCGGATTCGGCGGCGTGGTGGTGGCATTGTCGGGACGTGATTCCATGGTATCTTGTGTGGTAAGGTATTGTAAGTTTGTTGTGAGGTACTCCAGTAGAGCGTGAGTGCAAGTTGCAGCTTGAGAGTGTGATTGATTGATGGATGGTGATTGTGCGTCGGAGTTACGACGATGACGTTTGGGTGCAAGTTTGATAGACAGGCGTAGGGTAGGGTACGTACTTGTAGGTTAGGTGTACTGTGTACATGAGAGCAAGCATTGGTACATGACTGGACCCACAATGCATTATGCAAGTTGCAACACAAGAACATCACCACTTCGCCTCCCCAAGTATCAAGTGGCTGTTCCGAGTCAAAACCCCCCACTCTCTGGTGTCAATGCCACCATGTACATGTACATATTCAAAACAGATTGAAAGACAACAAAAAGGTAGAAAGCCTATGCCTCGTCTCCCTAGTCATCACGTAACGTTGTGCCCCCAAGATCCATATGCCTTGCCTCCTTTGAACTTTCCACGCAATGTACATAGTGCCCCGTTTCTGCCTCCTCTCTCCACGCGATACTGTCCAGTCTCATGCCATTCCTCCCATCACACATCCATCCCATTCAGCTCAATCAACTTCACCACCATCTTGATAACCGCCTCCTCCCCCAAATCTACCCCCGGATTTTCCACCTTTTGCGCAATCAAGTCATCCACCATGCCCCGCAACCTCGCCACCAGCACACCAATGCGCGCCCATCCACGCAGCCGCAACCACCCATCGACCAGCAACCCACGGCCCAGCGTATCCAATTCAATGGGACCGGAGAATAAAAGGAGCGTAAAGACGTTGAATGCTGGATGGGGTGAATTATCGTCAGCCAATGACCATGTGTATATGAGAGGGAAAAGAAAAGACAACTCACGCGTAAGATCCCGTATAAAAATCTTGCTCGTCGAAATAATGCTAAAGTACGACATGTACATGGCATTCCCCGAAAACCCCTGACTATCAAACACCGTACTCCCAGGATGCACAAACACCCGCCCATTCTCCTGGTTAAAGTACTTGATCGCCTTGGCCTCCGGATCCAGCTCCTTGGCCCCAGACATGGAACTCACGTACTTCTTATCCGGGTACTGAATCCGCGCAATCTGCGGTGTAAACGCCGACGCGATCAGCGCGCGCAGCAACTGGAGATTGCGGCGCGGCTCAGCCGAAGAATCGGGGGCATATCGCGACGCGATGCCGATTTCCACTAGAGCCTCGTAGTACTGAGAGCGCGTGTTGGAAATATCCGTCAGGGTCTGATGGGACAGGAAATTCTCGTCGCAAAAGGAGCGTACGCGGCGTTGGGGGTAGGCACCATCTTTCATCATGGTGTCCCAGGCTCGGAAGGCGTCTACATCTGTCATCAGGTCTCCGTCGCCGGTACAGAAGCGCAGACGCGCCTGGCGGGCTTCGTCGCGCTTTTCCTGCGGCGAGAGAAAGGGGCTTCGCGTGCTGAGAATCGCGGCCGTGGTGACGCAGTCGTCCAGACAGCCAAAGATGGCGCCGTAGACCATTAATTTCCCGCAGCGGAGATCTGCCGGCAGCATTGCGAGCTGTTGGCCCATGGCTGTGAGTTCGTCGCCGTCCAGAGCGCCCATACGGCCTAGGAGTTTGATGGCGCCTTCGATGGCTTTCGCCTCGGGGGGAGTCGGTGATCGTCCCAAGAAGGCCGCGACATCGCGCATGCCCATGGCGCGTACCGAAAGACATAGTTGCTCGAGGGGTACTCGTCTGATTTCTGGTTCGGGCCGCTCCGCCATCTGCTGCTCTAGCTTCTCCGTGTAGAGCTTGAAGCATTTTCCTTCCTGGACACGTCCGGCTCGTCCGCGACGCTGTTTGCAGGCCGCCCGGGATGCCCACGTCTCTTCGAGCCTTCTCATGTTGCTGGATGCGTCAAAGCTGGTCTCCTTGACTTTGCCACTGTCAATCACGACGACAATGTCGTCGATCGTGATGGACGTTTCGGCCACGTTGGTCGCTACCACCACCTTGCGCTTTCCGGGTGGCGCACTCGAGAAAACTCTCTTTTGTTCTCGCGTCTCCAGGGAGGCGTGCAGAGGGAGCACGTGCAGCGAGGGGATGCTTCGCAGATAGTTGCACGCGTGGTTAATTTCGCCCACGCCGGGAAGAAAGATCAAAATACCGCCCAGTTCTTTATCGTAGGATAGTTCGTAGTCAATGGCCTTGACGGCCTCCGCAATAAGGTTGTAGTTGATTCGGTGGCCGAGCTTCTGGATGATCTTGCCCATTGACTCATCGCTCACGAGGCCGTTCGCTTCCGCCGCTGTTTCGGCGTTGAAGCCCGTCATTCGGATCACGTCGTCGAGATAGTAGTCGTCCACGGGATATGTTCTCCCTGCAATCTCCACGCTGCCCACGCGTAAGCCTTCTGAAGCAAAGTAGCCCTTGAACGTGGCAGCGTCCAGCGTCGCCGACATGAGAATCAGCTTCAGCATGTCCCTGTTTCGTCGCAGGACTTCTCGAATCAAGTTGAGAAGAAAGTCGGTGTCCAGACTGCGTTCGTGGACCTCGTCGATGATGACGTGGCTGACGTCGGCCAACGCGCTCACCACATCGTCCACGCGCCCACCGGAGGTTTGCAGACGTCTCAGCAGCACACCAGTCGTGACAAACGTGATCTTCGTGTCTCTGGATTGTCGTGATTCTCCACGAATCGCATAGCCCACCTCGTCTCCTACCCGCGAGCATCTCTCCTCTGCCACGCGATCCGCCAAGCCGAGCGCCGAGATTCGACGAGGCTGCGTCACAATCATGTTCGCGCAGTTCCCCAGCTCCTTGGAGTACAAGTCATCCAGAATGAACTGCACCGACTGCGTGGATTTTCCAGAACCCGTCTCACCGCTGATAATGGTGACGTGGTGATCGCGCACGGTATTCACGATCTGTTCTCTCATCTGCCACGCCGGTAGTTTCTCACGCTTGGCCAGCATCTTCTGCCACGATGACGAGTCCTGCCTCTGCAGCCATTTCTCCTTGCTCATTGGGTCTGGCCGCCACTGGATCGGCCGAGGCTGTCGTGTTCTCCTGCCTCCTGGTCCCTTGTGCTGCTCTGCGAGAGCCCGGTTTTCGGACGCGGCAGATGACACCGCAGAAATGTCCACCAAGTTGCCTGGATTCTCAATGATACCGTTGATGTTCTGCTGAATCCAGTCCAGGACGAGGTAGATCTTCATTGGCTCGTCGCGCAGCGATTCTTCCATGTACGCGAGCGCTTGTCGCACTATACTCAACTTGATGTACGAAGGAAGCTTTGCCATAATGGCGACAATCAAGTGTCTGGGGTAGCTGGCTGGTCTTCTGACTTGTAGGTACGTCTCTACTTCGCCGCCGTTCTGTCCATGTTGCGCCGCATTCTTGACGGCCTCGACTTGAATGGAGATTGAATCCGGCGAGTTTCGACGGAATCCCTCCCCGTACATGGCTTCCAGACTAGCTACCTCTTCATTCCACTGCTCTTCCTGCGAGCCCATGTCGAGAAAGTCGAGATCGCTGGCCTCGTTCTCTTTTGCTGTCTGCGTTGTCCCGATCGTGCTTGACGCTGTCGTCTTCGTAGAAGCAATCAAAAGTCTCTGCAACGCCTCGGCGGCTTGACCCTCGTCACCACCATTGTCGTCCAGTATGCGCGTGCACAGCTCAACAGAATATCCAGTCTCGGAAAGCGACTTGATGATGCCTTCCCTCCTCAAGTTCGTTGACCCCAGGGACACACCAGCAGAGTAACTCTCCGGCATGGCCCACCGCGGCAGATCATCTTCCGGTACGTGAATCAGCAGCCATTCCAGCGTCTCTTCGCGATCTTTACAGTACTCCACTGCCTCGACGACGTGATTCCTTCTGAAGCCCAACTTGGCCAAGTCGGCCACGATGGCCTCCTTCTGCTTCATGCTCATCTGCACGCCGTGTGGGTTCCAAGAAATACCCTGTCGCAAAAGGCTTTCCAGCTGCACCCTTGTCTGGCGGCCCATTTCAACCTTCGGCGCTGTCGTCCACCCCTTCATGGGATTGAACACCGACTTTTGATCACTACCATTCGAGTGGCTCATCAGCATCAGTCCAGCCGCGCCCGGCATTTCCTTAGCCTTGGCTCTCGTCTGTTCAAGCTCCCTCCGTTTCTTCTCCGCCGCAGCTTTCGCCTCCAGCTTCTCCTGCAGAGCCTTGAACGGATCCGCATCATACAACGACGCCCTTCCTTCCTTTACATCCTCCTTCTTCAACACCTGGAAATCTTTCCAGAGACTCTTATGGTCTGGCGGGAGGACCATGTGCTTGTTCTGCATACTGCACACGCGGAAAAGAGCATACGTCGCAGCCGCATGCTTGGCTTCCAGGGCAGTCTCCCGTAGCAGCAAGTGTTTATGACTGGCCGGAATCTTGAACGGTTCAAGCTTGGTCATCTCTTGCGTCTTGAGGTCCTTTGCGCTGAGGGTCACCCACACGGAGAAGCCCTCGGGTGTTTTCCTGGTGTCATACTCGGGCCTCTCCCATTTCTGCTTTTGGCAGTATTCGCTCAAAAGGTTCACAGGCAGTTTCCCGGTCCAAGATGAACCGCCGATGATTTGTTTGACCGTGGGTTTGGGTGGTGCGACGGCTGGCAAAGCCGATGTCGTTGCCTCGACCTTGTCCTTTGGCGCCTTTTTGCTTTTCCCAGCACCATCTTTGCTTGCATCTTTGCCAGCAGCAGCGGCAGACCGTGTTTGCGCGGGCTGCTGCTCACCCTTTGCTTTGCCCTTCTTTACCATGACAGAACTGCCACCCGGATACTCCCGTTCTGCGCTATTGGTTCCATGTGCCAGAAGAATGCGTAGATGGGTTGATCGATGGCGTTTGCCTCGGCGGGTTGACGGCAGATTGAATTTCTGAAGCTAGGAGAATACCTACCTAGGAGGTAGGTAGGCAGACTAACTTATAAGCGTTCCTCGCACTGTGCACATAAGCTAAAATCTTCCTGGAGTATTATTGTATGTAGGTATGTACCCCAGTGTATGTATAGTTACAGATGCCGGCTCAAACTCGGTTCGCAGGCGCGTCTTGTCTAATGCAAAGCAAACACCATCAAGGTTCAAAATCCCTTGTTTACGGCTCTCACATTCACCAAATCCAGGCATGCGTCTGGGTAGTCATTACTTTTTCTTTTATTACTTTTTCGTCTCGTTTTTTAATACGCTGGTAAGTTCCTACCATGATATACAACCACTTGGTCAGCACATATACACTGGCACGAATCGGTCTCCCGCAAGAGACATCAATGCGAAAAGCACTAGCTTTGGCACTGCGCGCCAGCGCATTTCGCTTGCCGCTGCATGGATATGTCTCCATTCCAGACCTATAACCTTGGGGCTCCAAGATGGGGTCCTTCCCTGGACCAGACAGACGTTCGATAACATCATCATCATGAGGCCAAACAACTCACTTCAACGTGAGCCACTCCCAAAGGCAAGGTCCACATCCGTCCATCATCTCCAGCAGCCATCATGCAGTCATCTTTCGCAGGCTGGAACTTTCAAGTTACCAAAAAACCTGTATAAACTCATTCAACGATTCACCTCACTCTCCTTATGCGCAGATTCTCATGCCAAATGAAGAAAAAGTTGGTGGTAATGTGACGTCATTGGTGAAGGGGAAAATAAAGGGAAGACACATGCTCTGACACGAGCTCGTGCAATGTCGTGAAAAGCTGGGTAGGTGCAAGGAAGAGGGGGAGATATAGGATATGAAGACGGTGTAGTATGAGAGATTCACGAGATGAAAACCTTATGCTGGCCCCCAAATGCATCATCAAATCGACCCTTGATTTATTGTGATTTCATCTTCACATGTCCATGGAGTCACCACCGTCGGCGAAGCTGAAGCCGCCAGACTGACCCGCGGCATCGCCGGTCCCGAAGCCAAAGGTACCGTTTGGACCAGCTGGCTGGTCCATAGCCTCGTCCACATTCTCATTCTCATCAGAAAAGTACTTTTCGATCATGTTGTAAGCCTTCATGTAAATGTCCTCGTTGGCATTGTTTTGGCATTCATGAATCTTCTCCATGCCGCCACATTCTTCAATGAAGAGAGCAAATCTGTTGATGGCATCTCCTCCGTCGCCAGCAGTCTGCTTGTCAAGGTCCCCAATCTTGAGAATGTTCTCGAGGCCGTCTAGCGCAACCTGAATGATCTTGTTATCGGGGCAGGTCAGGAGGTCGCACAAGGGCTTGATGCAGCCCTGCTGGACGAGATAGCGGAGCTGCTCGGGCTTCTGCAGAGATCCTGACGTTGCATTACTAATAGCCCAGCAAGCTTCCTTACGGGTCTTGAGGTCACCGTTTTGCAGGAGGTGAATCAATGGCGGGATAATGTTGGCATCCAGAACGGCCTGAATCTGAGACGTGTTCCCCGCAGTGATGTTGGAAATTGTCCAGCAGGCTTCCTTGCGGATACCGTCCTTAGTTGAGCTTAGCAAAGACAAAAGACAAGGCAGAGCTCCACAGTTAATGATGACCTGAGTCTGGATGTCATCACCTGTCACAATATTGCCAACGGATCGGAGAGCCGGTGTTTGAACAGATGTCGATGCATGCATCAGAAGCTCCACAAGCCGGCGGGGAATACCGGCCTCAATTACGGCTTGGATCTTGTCGTTGGAACCGTCGGAAAGATACGAGATTGCCCAGCAAGCATCGATAAGGACTTCGTCGTCCAGAGAGTAGACTAGTTTTGCTAGCACGGGGAGGGCGGGGGCGATCTGTTTTGGACCAATGTTAGCGATACAGGACCAGAAGCATCTATACATTCCAAGCAACATTGAAGACCGCGAGTCTAAAGAGTTGGTTCGACCAGTTGAACTTACAGTACTCCAATCAGGCTGGGGCAGCTTGCCGCGGCAAAAGTTGCTCAACGTCCACGTGGCATTACGCAACATACTGAGCTTACGGCTGTCGCCCAAAAGGTTAAGCAAGGGCTGAAGGGCACCACAGGTAAGGACATAGTCTCGGCACTGGGGGCTGTCACCGGCAATATTGCCCAAGGCCCAGACAGCCTGCTCTCTGACATCGGGTTCAGGACTATCCAGAAGATCGACGAAGATGGGAACCGCGCCAGCCTCAATGACTACCTGGGTCTGCGTGGCAGAGCCGGAGGCGATGTTGGTCAAAGCCCAAGCAGCCTCGAACTGAACAAGGGTATGAGGAGATCGCAGGAACTCAACGAAGCGGCTGACGACGCCAGTCTTGATGACCTCTTCGATCGGGGGGTTTCGCTCCTTGGATAGCAACTTGCGAAATTTCGTGGTACCTGAGATCTGCAAATCGACTTGGTCCGAAAAGACATACTGAACCATTTGGGGAAGATCCGCATTCAACTGCAACAGCAACGTTAGTGTCCGCTTGCACGAAAATTTAGTCCATATCGCGCTGTCAAGTTTGTTTGCAACATAAGACAATCATGTTTTGGATGTCTCTTGCATGAGGCAGCAAACAAGCTTGAGCAAATGGTAGCCAGACCCCACATCAAAGGGCGAAAAATCTGGATAAATTTGCCTTTACCCAGGTGCGAAATCGAAGGATAAGGTGCAGGCTCGTTACAAAAACGAATAACGCACGTGATAAAAAACCTCACAAGGTCAAGTAAAGGGAGATCAAGCCGTACCTGTGATTCTGTAGGAGCGGTGTCATCGTCACTGTCGGGGGCAGCACCGAGAGAAGCACCCGGCCTGTTCTCGCCAGTTCCGATACCTCGACGCTTGGCAAGGTTCTCCTCTCTTTTTGCCTTGCGAATCTCAACCTGTTGTTCCTCGCGACGACGGCGCAGTTCCTCAGGCTTGAAGGTGTTCTTGGCCTTGAACTGCGTTCGACGATGCTCTGGGATATATCGTTCCGCCATTGTGGTGTTGCGATTTGTGTTTCTTATCGGGAGGGGCACACAAACAGTGCGGGGATATTGTTGACAGTGAGGACGGGTCCCAAACGCAAGACCCAAGATGCCAGGGAAGAATAGAAACAAAAACGAAGATTTTCGACGACTCTGGTAACGTCTCGTAGGTAAAGTGCGTGCGATAGTGAAGCGGTACCAGACGAAGTCGAAGGAGACGTTTGAGCAGATGTTACGGATAGGGGGGGGAGGGAGAGACGAGGAGAGAGAGATGGCGAAAAGAAATGATTGTCTTTTCACTAGATCCGTTGCTAGAGAGCCTGAGCTGGAACTGGAACCCACCTACCGATTCATGCAGGATTCGGAGGGGGATCAGCACTGGCTGCCTGAGGCCGCACCCCACCCTCGGCCCTCAAGGCTCTAGATAGTGCACTTTTCACACTGCCGGTACATAGCTATTGGCATGAAACAAGGCCAAAGCCGAAGTAGCTTCTGTTGGCACACAGAATCACAGACACCAATTGGCGCCGGGCGGGGAAGTAAACCCGCAAAAGCGAATGTCGCTGGGCCCGGTTATTGTTGCTGGAGCCGTCACGTGCAACCGCGTTTGAAGGAACGAGTTCGCTGCAAGGCTGCAGCACGCGCCATCCCAAGTTGACTCGGATGGTTAATTGTCGGTCGCCGACTGTTTCATCCGGCATTGCCTCATCAAATGATGGTGACGATGATGATTATGGCGTAGCATCATCTCGGTCATCATTCAAACACTTGCTGAAGCTTCCCCACCATGCTGTCTAGACGGCAGGCAACTCCGCGATCTGTTGGGTTCGCGTCCATCAAGGAAGTCATCGATGGAAAGTTTCATGCTGGTTCCCTAATTCATATTGCTGGAGTCGTGACTGATTTCAGAGCTCCCATTGCTACCCGAGGGACAGGTATGTCTCGGTCGATTTCTGCGGTTGCAGTACTGATCAGATACTGCTTGGTAATGGAATATTGACTGTATGTGATAGACTGGAAATGTCAGATGCGAATCTATGATCAGTCAGTACAGGACGAGTCCGATGCCTCAGTGTCTTTCAACATATTTTGGCCCGAGGCGGATATGCCAGACGCGAGGTGCGGTGATGTCATCATAGTATTCTCAGCCAAGGTTACAGACAGAGGACGAGGCTTGTCAATCACATTTGGGACAATGGCAACTAACTTGGTACTCAGATCCAAAACTACCAGTTGGCATATTCATTATACACGCACAAAACGACCGACATTTACATTTTTGACGCCGCTCGAATTCCCAGACCAGTCGCAGATGCCTCGAGAGCCCTGCGCCCGTCTACCCGCAGTCGGATTTCTCGTCGCCTTAGTCGGGCAGAAAGCGAGTTTGTCAGCGTTTTGTATAGCGCCATCAACAAGGAACGGCTTCCGACCGCATCCAAATTCGAAGTTCTAAAATCCAACTCGACAAATGTGAAGAACAAGTTTTCCGAATTAAAAGGCTTGCAAGACGGCAAATTCGTCGACACAGTTGCGCAAGTCGTCCGGGAGCCATACGACCTTGGCGACAAAATCACGCTCTGGGTCTCTGACTATACCGAAAATCCTCTCTTCTATCAGCATCAGCTTATGGGAAGCAAAGGAAAGCGTACGTACGATTCTTATGGGTCCACAACCACGTTTGACGCGTCCACATCAAGATCGGAATGGAGTGGACCACTTGGCAAGCTCAGCATGCAAATCACCTGTTATGAGCCCCATGCCTCGGCAATTCGGGACGAGAGAATCACGCAGGGAACATGGGTGTTCTTGCGAAACCTGCAGGTAAAGTACGGTCACAGCATGGCCAATTTAGAGGGATTTCTCCGAGAAGATCGAGGCGCTCAAGGAGTCAAAATCAACATTTCGAAAGAAGAGTCGCTCGATGGGGGACGCACCCGAGTCGAGATCAAGAATGCGCTTCGAAGAAAACAACAGTACGAAAAGACGAAAAAGACGCAAATCAAAGAGCTTACCGAGGCCGCCGCCGCTGGTACCAAGCGTAGGGCAGAACTATGTCTGGATGGTGAGCAGCCGGCTTCCAAGAAGACTGCAAGGGAACGCCGATCCCAGAAGCGGGCTCAAAGGGCACAAGAGCACAAAGCACAACGGGGGAAAAATGTCGATGTGGATTTCGACAATAATGACGTGCCTCGCGACGTGCCTAAGTACTTGAACACGCACGGTGAGTGATGGAAAGAGCAAAATCAGATCATTTGGCAACCAACGTCTTGCTAACATCACAATCAAGTGAAGTGCGAAAACGGGAGCATACCTCCAACACTGATAGCAGACGTGTTGGCGCCTGTACAACATGAAGTCATGGGGAACGGCGGCGAAATCACGCACTTATCCCTCCCGTTCATCAATGCCAACTATCGCACGTTCGTGCGCGTGATTGACTTCATGCCCACCAAGCTGGAAGACTTTGCACGCCCCAAAAAGGTGCCCTCAGAATACGCCGCTCTTTCAGATCACGAAGAATCGGATTTGGACTCGGACGTAGCATCGGGTTCGGGCATAGATTCAGACGACACATCCATTGTCATCAAGCAATGGGAGTGGCGCTTCTACCTGCGCCTACAAGAGGCCAACACGCCCGAAGATGCGAATTCCAAAAAATCTCTGTGGGCAGTGGTAGACAATCTATCTGCGCAGATGTTGCTCAACCTCGACGCAACAGATTTGCGCCATGATGATGCCACCCTCGGTCGACTACGGCAAAGGATGTTCATCCTGTGGGGTGACTTGGAAGAACAGAAAGCCCAGGCCCAGAACCGAACCTTGCAAACAAAACCTTATACAAAGGTCGGGCCCCCTGCCGACTCGGATGACGAGGCGGAAGACGCGGTCGAACAGGGGTCAGTAGTGCACGCGGTCTCGAACCTCCCTTTTGGATGTTGCATCCGACAGTACGGCGTAAGACAAGACGCGCGGCGCGTCGAAGAAGAGAGCGGAGGACCAGCACCCTGGCAGCGAATGTTTGGATTATTTGGGACAAGGATATCGGGCGTCTAACGACACAGATATAAGACAAATTTCTGACAAGCACATGACATGATATTCATATTCCCTCTCGACTGGTCCATTATCAAGCTAGGTTGTAGAGACGCCCATACAATAAATACTTTTGGACAAGTACAAACGTTCAAGTCTCCTTACGAACGAAAAAACAGAACCGAACCAGGAACCAACGTCAGGACTAGGAATACAGGCTTTTGCGCATGTGATCTAGTCAAGAAAGCCTCAGAGTGCCAGATTACTTGAAATCTCCCGCACTTTCGCTGCACAGAATTCCCACTATAGACAACCAATTTATAGCACAGAAATTCCCATAACAGCAACTCATGAATGCGCAGCATTACATGTTCTTGCTTCGACTAGCACAGCAGTACTCTGTACAACCAGAGGCCTTTTCTCTCCGTTCCACCTTGGAGAGATGCAGTACCCATATGGAGAACAAGATGAATAAATAGTAAGAAAAGACTGAAAAAAAAAAAAAAAAAATAATACCAAGACGACTAGAAACACAAAACACAAAACAGTACAAAATATGAGAGAAACGGGCTTCATAATGACCTAACTTAGTCTTTCTCTGCCCGCACCCGCACCTTGTTTGTCACATTCCATCCTATACTCTGTTAGGTCTTCCATCTCCCCCTTTGTATACAAGTATGAGTGATCGCGGACCAGCTTAGGTAGCCACGCTCACTCACCCCTCCTTCCCCGTGCACACACCATACCCAATCCTAGCTAGATCGGTAGCTGGTCTTAGTCCCCAAGGCCATCGTCACCATCATCATCATCATCATCACGACTCTCTTCATCGCCCCCAACATCACGCATCACCTCATCCTCATCCTCCGCATCATCTATAATCGGATCCTCGTCCAGTAATTCCCTCCTGCGCAGATCCTCCGCCGTACCTTCCTCTGGCTCCGCATCTTCAAGCCCCTGCTCGTCATCGTCGTCGTCGTCGTCAATGATGGGGTCGTTACTAGGAGCGCGCTTATTGTTGCTGTGGGCGCCAATTTTGGATTTGAACGCAGCAGCAGGAGCAGCGGGGCCGGGCTTCTTCTGCCGCCTTGCGAGCTTCTCATCGTCCAGGTAGGCAACGACTTCTTTGAAGTTATGGCCCAGTTTTGTCTCATTGCGGAGGAGGCGGCGACGGAGTTTCGTAGCCATGGAGCCGCGGTTGTCGATAAGGTGGGCTGTTATGGTGAGGACGTATTTGGCTGTGAGTTCGCAAAAGGCGCGCTCGGCTTTGAGTTCGGCGGCATGGCGGCTCTCTGGAGAGTCTCCGTTGTCTTCGTCATCGTCATCATCTTCGTCATCTTCGTCGTTGTCGTCGAGATCCTCATCATCTAGGGGATCTTCGTCCTCGGCTGGCTCGTTGAGAGTCTTGTCTTTCTTGATCTTTTTGGCGTATTGACGTTCGGCGCTGTCAAAGATGGACATGAGTTCGTGGACGAGACCTGGCTCGATGTCTTGGAGGAGGACCTTGAGCTTCTCGGCTCGATCGGCCGCGGCATCGGATGCGGGCATGAAGTTCTCGATGGGGGGGCGGAGAGTGGCAAAGGTGAGGTGCAAATCGCAGAGGCTCCCGGTCGACAAGAGGCGGAGCTCGTCGATGGCGGCGCGAGAGGAAAACGTTTCAATCAGGTGTCGGCGGTAGGACTGCCGTAACAGCGACAGCTCGTCAAGGTCAGCGTCCGAGAGGGACGTTCCGGATGTGAGCAGCCTGGCGAGCGCTCGCGTCTTCCACATGAAATAGAATTGTGATGCTTTGATGGCAAACGTAACGACCTCATCTTCAAGTTCGTCAATCTCATCGTCTTGAGGCTCGTATTTGCCTCGGTGAACAATGAGACTGAGGAGTTGGATGGCGGAGGAACCGGAGTCAGTCGACTTGGCCTTGGCCTCCATGGCGTCAACGCAATCAGAGACACTCGCCAACTTGCTAAGCTTCATCAGAACTGTGGACAGCTCACGCAGCGGCGCTTCCGTCATGTTGCCTCGGACGGATAGCTCACAAGACTGTTCAAAGTTGTGGAGAGCATTGATGCCATTCTCCCACAGCAGGGACAACTTGCTATCGGTCAGCTCTTCCACCTCGTCGTGCTGGCGAACGTGAAGGAAGGCTGCAGTTGCTTCGGACAAGACTCTCTTATCGTCATGTCTGTTGAATTGAGTGCTAATCTCGTCCAAAAGCCGATCAAACTTGCCAAGATCTTGACGCAACTGTTGCAGAGTGTTGAGGTTTAGGAACCGCACCAAGCGGAGGACAATGGCCGCCGTTTCTGGTTCCGCGCCAAACTTGTTCAGTAGCTTCGGTATCGCCGTCATTAATTCGACAGCCAATTCCTCTTGAGCCTCGGCTGCGTCTGATCGACCGAGTCGCCTCTTTCCTCTGTCGTGGTGATGGTCGCTTGTCAAGGTCAGACTCGACTTGACAGCAGAGCCAAGGACGTCCAGAAGAATGGCTTCTTCCTGGGGAGAGGGGGCAACAGCCATTTTAAAGGCTACTTCCGGCGAGCTTGCCTTGGCGGTCTTAGACCTAGACCTGGACTTGGAGCTCGTTGTGTGGTCGTATAGTAGATATCCGGCAATGATCCCCCAGGTGCTCACTTCGGGCACTTTTTCGTAGAGCGCTTGGGCAGCGAGAGAGATTCTCGTGTCCGGACTGGCACCATCCAGCAGTTCTACCGCAGCAGAATCTATGCTGATGTCACCGTCGCTTTGCCGAGCTTCTTCAATCTGCGCATCGTAGCTAGCCAAGGTCTCTGCAAGGCACTTGATATTCACCCACTCCTTTCGAGGGTTCTCGTAGTCGTCTTCTTCAACCTCGTCTAGCTCATCCAAAACTTCCTGGCCACCAATCTGCTCTTTCTTGCCCTCGAGAACGTCCGCAACGCATGCGACAAAAAAATTGACGACAGCTTTGCGAATGCGTAGCTCGCTGTCGAATATTAACTTGCCAATGGCATCGATTTCACTGGGATCAAGCATAGCGGCAGATCTCAGAACATCGATGACGGATATTGCCGTCACGCGTACTGATACCTCCAAGTCTAGCGTTGCTATTTCGATCAGGCGAGGACGGAATCTGTCGATAAAGTGGCCGAGTTGTTGCGCATCGCGTCGAAAAACCTTGAGCAGCTGCTTCAATACCTCTTGGCGAGTTTGCGCATTGGTGTCAGAGAGCATCCAGCCCAGGTATCGAAGATAGCCCGGCTCCAGAAACACGGTAGGCAGGCTTAGTATCCATGAGCCAAGTGCGTCAACGCACTCTGCGCGTATCTTGGGATCTATATCGCGATATCGGTGAACAAAGACGGTATCAAAGAAGGACTGAATGCCCTCGCTACAGGTCTTTCGACAATCGTTCGCCTCAGTCAAACTGCGCTGCGCCTCAGTGGTCTTTGCCTTATTCTTGCTCCTCTTGGCAGCTTGCAGCTGCTGCTCGATATTGGCTATTCTTCGATCGAGGATGCTCGCGACACCAACTAGGGCAGTTTGAACAGCCAGTGAAATCGTGGTTGCTGTATGGCGGAATGGCCTGAGTGACGAAGACGACATACTTGCTAGCCAAGCGTGAAGGGTGTCCATCAACTCAGGTACGGTGTATAACGTGTCTGTCTCGTGAAGAAGCTCAACCAGAGACTGGTAAAAGCCGATCAGAATGTCTCGGAACGACCTGTTGCCTTTGGCTCTTGATACCAATGGGTAGTCTGTGATTTGTTGCTGTTGTACATCGTTAGCTGTAGCCACAAAATTCGATGACGGGCCTTCCCCCCCTTGCTCGTCCGGCAATAGACATGAGTAAAGAGTGCAGTCATGGAAAGAAGAGAGTACGAACCTCTTGATAGACATTTTGCAAGTCAACTAGCCGATTGGGGATATTTTCTGGGTCGCGAATATCATCGATTGTGACCTCCAGATCGCAGCCAGCAGACTGAATGATGGAGTTGACAAGGTCGGCCAATGCTGCAGCGTCATCTTCCTTGTATTTTGCCAACCAATGTTGCGAGATGCTGTCTGAAGAGTCTCCAGATCCGAAAATAGTTGCTGCAACAAAAACAAAAACAGTCAGTGTTGTTCGGAAGCGTCAACGACGACCACAGGGATAGGTGGGATGACACCCGCGCACCAAAAAGTCCAGTGCCTTTCTCTCCCGCCTCAATTCGCACAGTCTTTTTGGGACGACTTGGAATTCGAGCGATCTGATGAGGCCCGGGAGGTTGAGCACCGTTGATCTTGGGCTTCTTGCTCGATGGTTTCCTCACGCGAGCTCTGACTGTGCGCGACCTCGGGGCGGGATGATCTCCGTCGCTTTGTGCGTCGTCGTCGTTGTCCTCCTCATCGCTCGTTTTGTCATCGGGACCATTATCGTCACTGTCGACATCCTGGCCGTCATGCTCGTCCCTCTTGCGCTTCGGCGCACCAGTGGCCGCAGGCTCAGGCGCGTACTTGATCGGGGCCTTTACGACGCGTCCTGAGCGACGTCGCGTCGTCGCATCTGGTTCTGGAGTAGTATTGGTGCTGGCATCCGAGTCCATGATGAGAAAATGTCGCAGTTGCGTGCAAGTACTCAGGCAGTGCTCATCTGCAAGAAACCTGAGGATGCAAGCTGGCAGTTGCGAGCCGAGGATCGCGACTGATGTTTCTTGGCGATTTCAATCAATAATAAGTGAATCAAGTCCACGGGGCGCGTTTCAATGTTGCTTTTGCATGACTGGCTGTAAGTTGTAACTACGTTACTACAAGCAAGCAGCTGGTGGGTCTGGTGTGGCTCGGCACAACCTCGGCACTTTTGTGCTTCATCGTCGAAATCATTTTCCTCAATTCCTTGACAAGTTGTCTCGTTGTGGCAGACGTGGCTTCTCCAGCGTTTGTGGTGGTCGATGGAGGTGTGATGTGAAGAATTGCATCGACTCTGAACTGAGGCAATTGAAAACGACCCTTTCGCGGATACCTCGATTTCCTCCACTCGTATGCAGAAGGTAAGGGCGTCTGCGATACTGCGATGTGGCTCTCGGGCTGGATCAAGGTCATCAAGTACAAAGTAGGTCAGTCCAATATGTTGACATGTTTGTACGTCCGCGGTTTTTGCATTTGGTCTTCTACCTATGTTGCTCTCAAAAGTGTAAAGCAGCTCGGATGTCAGACATCCCTTGGGAGATGTTTTTGGCATAATTCAGCCAAGCTTGGCCCAGGTATCATTCGAGCAGATATCGAGTCGATCGTCTCTGGCCTCCTTAACCCAGCAGCTGTTTTGACGACGAAGCGGACCATTGCACTCCATGGAACGATTGACCAAACCACCACGACGCCTACCACGGCTATTGCGGCAAAATCTTTGCCTTTTCGCGGTGCCGCTGCGCTCAGCATCATTGGTGAGCCGGTCAGCGTCTCGTACCCCCGTGATTGGCACATTTACCGCTGCACGCTGCTTTATGTGGTTTTCCTGCAACGGCGGCGGCCAACAGCAGTATTCGGCCACCGACCGCCCCTTCTTGCCATTTTCGCTTTCGCAAATGCTCAGTAGCGTTGACGACCTGAAATGGCGTCGGAAGTATTTCTCACACAATACCTTAGTGACCCGAGGTCCGGCCATTCATAATTAGTGGACGGATTGGTCAACCGAGGCCGGAAAAGGGGAGATTTCCGAACGCTTCAAATCTTCGCGAAACGCTGGCGGCATTTCCCGCAAATCGACGGTCTGGACCTTTGCGTCTACGAGGGCTTCGAGTAGAGCTCAAATACGCCCACTGATGCGGTGCATGGGAAGCCACAGCCGGATGATGGCTTGGTTGATGCAGAAGCAACCAAGCTATAACTAGTTTTAGGTGAATCGCGAAGTCGAAGTGACCCTTAGCCGACATCCTGTCAGAGGCGTGGCTTGCTTGATCTTGGAATGTATGCGAGTGAATTTTTGGCTAGGCAACGCCAGACGTTTTTACCAGGTAGACATCAATATCTGCGGGTCTCTCATGAGGGATTGGGCCTTCGACAAGCTCGGCAGCATCGCACCTCGAGAAACAGATATTAACAAAGATTTTGCTGTCTATCAACGTTCTTCTTGGCTTTCTTTGGATAAGCGAAGAGGAATTGGGCTTGCTTTCACGATGAAGGGAACTGACGACAAACAATTATGGAGATTCATGGGAATGGAAGAGTCATATTGATGACTCTTTTCTTTCCAGCCCTCACACCATCTTGTTCTTCTCGACATGTTGACGAGACTGCCATTAGGCATTGGTGTCTGATAGTCTGGATTACAGATCAGCCTCCGGTAGCTCGTTGCGCAACATATTGTGCAATCCGCCCGCGACATTACTCCATGAGCGATGATACACTTCCGGGGCTCATTCCGTTGGATCTCTATGTATCGTCTGCCATCAGTTCCCTGCATTGTGACATCAAAGTCAAGCTCCTCTTCGCTCATCCAGAGGAAGTCGAGAATAAGTTGGTTGAGCAGCAACATCTTTGTTCATATCGAGTACCGAGAAGCGATGCCGCCGAGATGTCGGGGAACCACATGCGTCATGAACATGTTGTTCACACTCCTCGCGTGTGATTCAGTACAGGACATACCCTCAAGATAGGGTCGGTCTAGAAATATCTAGGTTTCCGGCTCCCAACGATTTGTTCTCACCGAATTCGTCTGATGCACAGCGTTACGTCGGCGAAGACTTTCTCCTCCTTTTGATAGGGGTTTAACACTTCGTCGGCTACACATGACGCGAAATGAAGTTGCAGAACGGCCGAACGACTAGTTGCCGCCCCCAATGCCAACAAAGAAAGACTTGGGAGCCTCAACTATATCATCCGCCCGCTTAGCCAGCAGAGAGCTGAGCGAAGAGCCTGAGAGAGAGGCTACCGACACCCACACCGTCAAAGTTATTGGACCATGTTGCAACACCATCTTATTCTCAGTCGAATGTGAGGTACATTTGACAATGCTAACTTCTAAGCGTGTGGCCTCGATAATTGGCCGCTGTCGCCCTGACAGTCTGCCAGCTGGTCACCTGAAAATGAATGAGAAGTGAGTGCGAAATGAGTGAGAACTTAGAAATGGTGAGAGAAGAACGAGAAACGTGAGAAACGGACGAGAGATGGCGGAATCCGATGTAAAAAGGCTAGCGAACGGCGAACGGCCCCGCTGTCAATGCCTGACTTCGAAGACTTATCCTCCTTCAATCTCAATTAGTCAATCCTGATGCATAGCGCTCTGTCTCTTTCGGTCCCCAACTCAGAAAGTGAGTTGTATTGATAATTGCAGTCATCAAAATGCGTGACTGCTGCCATGTTAACAAGGTTATAGTCATGGATCAGAACTGGGTGCAAAAAGAGTTCAAGAAATATGATCTGCAGATGACAGTTAACCGCATTCATGTTTGTGTTTGCAGGGATGGGGCCAATGCTGATCTGGAAGACCAAGCTTTCCCGCCTCTCAACCACTGGGTCATCTTCTTAGAGATAGCACATGATCATTCCGTGCGCATGAACATGACCCCAGGTGGCGGTCCTGAGGGTTTGCAAGGCGAGCTTGAAATTTCGACCAAGAAATACATGTTCACCGACCAGACCATTCATCGACTGGTTTTCCCAACCCGGGGCCAACCAAAAGTCGAGGATATCGTGAAATTGATCACTGCGAATGGGCTTCAGAAATACGATTTCTGCTCTGAATGGGAAGGGTGCAGGTTTTGGGTCTACACGTTCATCTCACATCTTAAGCGGGTGGGTGTTATCGAATCTGGGAGTGCCGCCCGAACGAATCAGTCAATTCCATATTACTACTTGAACTCTTTGGAACGTATTCATCGTGGAGCCAGGAAGGGAACGTTTAGGTCTACGTGAGATGGTAGGGGGATAGACGTATTACCGTGCTCATGAAGCGAGGATTCTCCACTCAAAGGCATATAACATGCACATCCATCCAATACTCTTGAATACATACCCCGTATGTTATTACCGTATGTTGTTGAGGAAATCAGATGATATTGATATCACATGCAGCGAGAGTGCTAGTCCATTTAGGGACTAGTACAGCCGAGAGAACAACACAACTCTTGAGCAGTCTCTGAAAACCTTCAAAGCTTCTGTCGATAGAGTTATCGGCGCTTGGATGATATGCATATGTTCGTCCGGGGGAAGTGGTCTTGCCAACGTTCAGGCGTGCTGATTGCATCGTCTCGGTCCGTCTGGCATCGTCCAATGCCTGTTGGACTATCCCTTTCATAATCTCGGGCGATAACATGTGCTCTGGTTGTCGGGTTGCCATTGGCACTGGGTTCCGCACTCGAGGGCTCCACGACGGCTC
>SRPQ01000107.1:0-47906 GCA_018360075.1 Claviceps cyperi
TGATCAGATGGAAGTAATGATGTAGGAGGGAAAAGTGCGACGCATGCTTTTCTGCGACGCATGCTTATCAAGCACGTTAGTCAGTTATAACAGATGTATGATGAATAGTTTCAGCACATACGGCTTCTCCATGCATACCGGACTCCGAATGCTCGGAGTAAGAAGAGAGTGAAGATCTAAATCTTAACTCATCGTCCTATATTCGTCAGTATCTGAACAGCTCGTTTCTCCCGTTTACTTCTCTTGCCGCTATGGCATCAGTCTCTTCGAGAGGCCCAGTACCGTCCTCAAATACTGTATCCAGGTACGACTGTATGCCATCCATAACTGACATCGGAAGAGTGATAAGTTTATTCGTCAAGAGTACATATCTGTATGGGGGTTGTGACGGCGAAGATACTTCATGAGTCAATTGCGGAGGGACCGACTCTGTGACGTTGGACAGGTGCAAACTTTTTCGCAGCAGTGCGACCCAGTCAACCTCCTGTACTGAGTGGAATTTTGAATTCCAAGATCCATCTTAAATTGGGAGGCACCCTGAGGAGTATCCACCTGCCTCCGCTTGGCTCTGGATCTGGCCAATCGTGTTTAAGACTCACTTCGGACAGGGTAGTGGAGATGCGTTGGAACTTGGGAGGGGGGGTTTTCCCTCACTTTCGACGTGAAGACGCTGCTGTGTGGGTAGGCTACAGATGGGCGTCGCTCGAGCTGTGGCTGAGAAAAACCGCTCCAATTTTACCCAGTAGGATCTCAGTTTGCATCGCTTCTCACCCAATTAGACGGCCGCATGCCGCTCTCTCTAGTACAATACCTGGTACATAGCAGGTACATACCGCTGGCCCCGGGGGCCCGACACAGGCTGCTGCTGAAAGCGCGAGCTACAGTCTACAGTGTACACTGTACAGGTAGCAACTATAATCCGTGGCGTGCTTCATGTCGAGACGGTTGATAACTTGATACATTGTAGGCATAGTACGGAGTACATACATACTGCAGAGTATGTGACATACTCTCTGAATCGTGACTTGTAAGTTGTGGTGAGCCCGGCCATCTTTGTGAAACGGTCCGTCGCGTCTCGAATCGGCAAAACGTCAAGATGTTGCCTCGCGAGTACGGTCCGCTGCGCCGGCGCGCCGGGCGACACGACAGGCAGTGGCCTGCCTACTGCCGATGCTGCTCGCAATCAGCTGGCAGTGGCCCTCCACGATGATTTTCGGAACATTATACTCCGTACTTTTTTGATGGCCTGGCTCCAGGACTCAGCGCCGCCACCTGGGTGATGTACCCAATCCCGTTGCGCCAGATGACGACAAAAGAATAACGCGTTGTACAACTACTGAACCCTGTGCAAAGCCCAGGCCATCTGTACATACAAGGTTGTGTAGTTGCGCATGTCTTGTCTTGGTTACAGCGGGAGCGAACATGGAGTTCAGGTGCCCACAGGTAACGTCTGCCAGTGTTGTGCCTGCCAGTGTCTGCCAGCTGCTGCAATGCATGTGTTTAGATGTCTGCCAGCTGATGGATACAGCTGCTCGATCGGCCTTTCCGCGAAGAAATTACGACGACGTCCTTCTGAGACAATCCAGCTCCATGAGGCGGGACTAAATCGAAGACGAGACGAGACGCTGGCCATCGTCGTGCCTCTATGCATGCACTCCGTAAAAGCCGTACGGTGTACATACATAATATAATGCAAGGCGTTCTGGAAGCCGCGGCTTTTTGAATCTTGAATGCTTAGCCTCTTGGCGATCTGTGATCTGGCCCAGCTTAAAAGGGGTACACAGGCACCTACTACAGGATCCCGCCCGTCAACTGGGGCCTGTGACAACACTGTGACAAATCACTGACAACGCACGGCCTCGAGTCGATCTCACATCTGCCAGTGTTTCAGAACTCTGACAGGGCCTGGTTGGCCACAATGAGCATTTAGCAGGAATGACTACATATAGCCAATGGCAGCCGGCTTCTGTAGCACATGTACTCCAATATGTAGGTTCATCTAGCTGATAGAACGACTGAACTACGTACTTCCAAATAATATCAAGAAGGTCATGAAGATTAAGCCCTCGCATGATGCAATCATTGAATCATGCAATACACACGAGATGACTTCTTTGACTCCGCGTACCCGGTTTCATCATATGTATGACTAGAGATAGTACTGCCACAGCGCAGGATAACTCCTTTTTCCCGAATCTACACCCCTCACTATGACGACACATGGAACAGGCGAACATGTGAGCGCTGCTAGACCGGTAATAAGCTACAACTTCTTCACATTTGTTCCTCGACGCAAAAGCATTGCTAGTATGTACCTATTCGTATGATGGGCACGCAGCATGTGTTAATTTCATCACTCTCGATTTCGTCGTGAAACGGGACAACTAATCTGATGGCACTGGGATAGTAGATACATACATACCTTGAGCAGGGGAAATTGGCAAAAGCATCCCACCAAGATGATGTGCTCCTTTGGACAGGGGTACCGTGGCGTTGGATTATAAGAAATGATGGGACACACACGAGACTAGCTCCCCAATTGCTTCTCCAGACCCTCCATCAAAAATATACCTACATCACGACTGGCCGGATCGCGTTGGGGCGAGACAGCATCTCGTGGTTCGGCCAGCAATGGGTCTCGTCACGCTGGTCTATCCAGCGGCCAGCCCTAGCCTTTACATTCAGAGAATTACCTACGTAGGTACGTCCAAAGTGGACGATGGACGTTGTAACCGATGTGAAGCCAATTATTGGCGTCTTTGAGCTAAAAGAAAATCCGTACGGAGTACGTATAGCATGCCAATTTGACAGATTTTGCGGCGATTGCGGCGATTCCTTTCAATGTCATGTTGCTTGAAAGAAGTTGATTGGTAAGGGGCTCCTCCACATTGACCAATGAAAAGGACTGTCCTGATCAAATGGCTACCTATGATTGGCGGAAGAGGATGTTTTCATCAGACATGCGTGATGCCTCGGAGTCGTAGTTTGCACAACAGCAAAAAGAGGAACAGCGCAAAGCATTACACACATACATCGGACACATGGTTGCTCTGTCACCCGCGGGCGACACGAAACCGTAACACACATGAGGCCAGAATTGTTGATTGTGTATGCATCACACACGGACTGCACCTCGCTTGGGCATAAGCTTGGCTGTGGCCCAGCGCAGGCCGCAGCAGATGTGGAAGACGACTGTTGGAACTTGGAACTTGGAATTTGCAAGTGCTGCGAACCTGCGACGACTCACGAGGGAGGATTGATCAGAACTTACTACATACATACATACCTACTTTTAGCACTGCACGTCCATCGCACTGACTCCAGAAAAGGGTCCAGGAAGGGTCCAGGAAGGTCCAGGAGAGGCTCCAGCAAAACGCTGCAACTAAGGATGGGCGAAGGCCATTCATATAAAGCGATGGCGAATAAAAGCGGTTCTGGGGCAAGTCGCTTCAACGTTTCCCTCCCCTAGCCCCAGATTAATTTCAGCCCCTCCGGAATTCCCCTCGCCGTCTCCTTTTCGCTTTCAGAGCCGCCTCAAAGGGATTCGCCAGGCGAACACAATCTTTGGTGATTTATCTCATTCCTCTTCCCTTTCCACGTGCTTGACTCTAGCAAAACACTTCTTTTCTTCTTCCCCCGTACGCATTCTTTGGCTTGCATCACCACTTCCTTCAGCGCTCTCGCCGTTGATCTTCGTGTTGTCTGCACAACAGCTCTTCCCCTTGAGTCTTCCATTCCTCCCTGCCACACTCCCCACCATGGGTGCCGACATGTGAGTTTGCTTCTAACAATTTGGTTTTCCCCCTGTTGTTGAATGAGTTGAGCCTTGATGCGGCGAACTGGCGTATCGGAATATCGATCTGACTTGCTTTCGCTTCTCTAGTAATGTGGACGTTCTCGTCATTGGCATGGGACCTACTGGTCTCGGTGCTGCCAAGCGACTTAATCAGATCGTGAGACTTCCCTCCTGCCATCGACCGTCGTTTGGTTCTCCGATCCAAGCAACTGCGACAAGAAATATCGCTGACGAGTAGCTCTTCGATAGAATGGCCCATCATGGTTGATTGTCGACTCTTCGGACAAGGCTGGTGGTCTGGCTGGTACCGATGTCACCGATGAGGGTTTCGTAAGTGCTCCAAATTTCACGCACGCACTTTGGCTCTTCAGGGAATCTCCCCCTATTTTGCAATGGCGTACGCTTGAAAAGGCCTTACAATTGGTCAAATTCGCTGACTGGGCTTCTTGCGATAGCTGTACGATGTTGGCGGTCACGTCATCTTCTCCCACTACAAGTACTTCGACGACGTCATTGAGGAGGCTCTGCCCAGAGAAGAGGACTGGTACACTCACCAGCGTATCTCCTATGTCCGATACAAGGGCGTTTGGGTGCCCTACCCCTTCCAGAACAACATTTCTATCCTGCCCAAGGAGGACCAGGTCAAGGCCATAGATGGCCTCATCGATGCTGCTCTCGAGTGCCGCGTCGCCAACACCAAGCCCAAGAACTTTGACGAGTGGATCATGAGAATGACGGGCCAGGGCATTGCCGACATGTTCATGCGTCCTTACAACTACAAGGTCTGGGCTGTTCCCACCACCAAGATGCAGTGCGAGTGGCTCGGTGAGCGTGTCGCCGCCCCCGATATCAAGACCGTCACCAAGAACGTCATCTTGAACAAGGTTGCCGGAAACTGGGGCCCTAACGCCACCTTCAAATTCCCTGCCCGTGACGGTACCGGCGGTATCTGGATTGCCGTAGCCGATACCCTGCCCAAGGAGAAGAAGCGCTTTGGCAAGCAGGGCGAGGTGACCAAGATTGACGCCGAAAACAAGATCGTCTCTTTCGCTGATGGCACCACTATTGGCTATGGCAAGCTTGTCAGCACCATGGCTGTCGATCATCTTGCTGAGAAGATGGCCAACCAAGAGCTCCAGTCTTTGGCCAAGGGCCTCTTCTACTCCACCACCCACGTTATTGGAGTTGGTCTTCGTGGCGAGCGTCCTGAGCGCATTGGTGACAAGTGCTGGGTAAGCTACACATTTCCAAGAACCACGGCAAAAAAAAAAGACAAAATTGGCTAATTCGCGCTTCCTACGCTAGTTGTATTTCCCCGAGGATAACTGCCCCTTTTACCGTGCCACCATCTTTTCCAACTACTCACCCTACAACCAGCCCCAGTCTGATGTCAAGCTGCCTACCATGTACTTGGCCGACGGCACACAGACTTCTTCAGAGGCTAAGGAGGGCCCTTACTGGTCCATCATGTTGGAAGTCTCCCAGTCATCCATGAAGCCCGTCGATGTTGAGAACCTGCTCAAGGACAGCATCCAGGGTCTCATTAACACCGAGATGATCAAGCCTGAGGACGAGATCGTCTCCACCTACCACCGTGCCTTTGACCACGGCTACCCCACTCCTTCTCTTGAACGAGAGGGTGTTCTGAAGGAGCTTCTGCCCAAGCTCCAGGACATGGGCATTTACTCCCGTGGCCGATTCGGTAGCTGGCGATACGAGGTCGGCAACCAAGACCATTCTTTCATGCTCGGTGTGGAAGCTGTCGACAACATTGTCAATGGTGCTGTTGAGTTGACTCTCAACTACCCCGATTTTGTCAATAGCCGCAAGAACGAGGAGCGACGTCTTGCCCAGTCTTTCAACTTTGCCAGCTCTGCCCATGCCAGCATTGAGCTGCCTACCCGTGAGCGCGCCGCCGATAACTAAATCGAATGTCGCCTATACACGAGCCCAAGCTTCAAGCTTCAAGCTTGAAGGCAGTATGACGGCGAAGGTTGAAGAACAAATGAAACACAAACACAAAAATAAAAAACCAAAGATCCCCAAAACATTCCCACCAAAACAGTCGTTTTCGTGATTGAGTGAAATGGGTGGAGTGCACCCTCAATCTTTCACCAAGGTCCTGACAAATCAAGCAAGCATGGCACAGACGAACGGTTCGCAAGTAATGGCGGCGTGAATAGAGAGGGGAAACGCATGAGAGATAAACGGAAGACCGGGATCATAGGCAGTATCGTCAGCAGTCGAATACAGAGCGGGCTGGCTCTTGGTATGGAGATACATGTATCTAAATATCCTTTTTTTTTCTTGATTTTGTTAAACAAGTCATTGGACGAGTCGTGGTTGGCGGAGAAAAGTAGAGAGATGTATAGATAGATGTGGTAGAGGTATTGGTTGCCATTTCGGGCGCCGCATTTACGGAACTACACAGTTTGTTTGAATACGTGTTCAGCTTTTTTGACGCGATTTACTTTTTCCAGACTACATATCTGATGCATGGAGATTGGTCTGATGGGCATTGGGGTTTCCACGTGGCTGAGCGGTGAATTGAAATGTGATGAACAATACTCCGTATACAGTTGCTCGCTCACGAGGGACCCCGGACTCGAGACTGTCCGCAATGATGACTTCGTGGCTCGGTGAGTGACTCTGTGAGGCCAACGCGTCTGTCATCACACATTGTAAATCGCTGCGCTGGCAGCCCATGAGTAACAACTACTCCGTGTAGTCAAAAGATGGGCAGAGAAGTAGGAACGGGGACACTAGCCTTTGACCATTGCTAGATTGGACTCAACCAGATTCCCGTCGATGTGAAGAATTTCTGAGTTCGATTGCTTGTTTTGCAAGTGGTAGGTTTACCCATGTTCCTTTTGCCTTTGAGACCAACATCAGGTAGATGTGTGTAAGTACCCATGGATCCAATCAAGAAACTAAGAGAGCACAAGTGAGGTATGCATCGTCAATTATGGCACATAACTAGACACACACACTTCCTTCCATCTATTTAAGTTTGCGCGTTTCCACGAGTGATAAGCTCTGCTCTTCTCTGTGCTGTTCTAGCTTTTTGAAACTCTGCGAAGTTTACCAACATAGAATAGATAGGTAACTTGGGCGATAGCATCGCAGGTGGAGAGATAGGATCAAGTTGCTTAGGTATCTATCTACCTAATGTAGGTACACTGGCTTACATCGGAAACATCGATGATCAGACACGATTCCATGGCCCATGGGTACCTCCTATACGACATGAATACAGAAAAGACGAAGACGCACAACACGAATACACATTGACATCTCTAAATACATTACAGTATTCGCATCATCTAGACATCCACAATGACGGAATCCGGTAGTCAATCATCTCAAGTCAATCCTGGAGCACCTATGCCACCAATCCAACCCGCCACCTTCCACCTTCCCGGCAAAGACAGTACTTACGGCGTTTTCATTCATCAAGCGTGTACGAAAGACATGCTCGGCCTGATCGTTGAAGGTAAGGGTTGAACCTCCTCAGCCTCGCTGGCCGTGTTCAGGGGTCCCGAGCTATGAGTACGACGAGCATGTCCGATGTCGAAATATCGGAGAGGCAATCGATGAGATTATCTGAAACGAGCGAGTCTCTCCTCCTTCTTCTTGGCATCGTCATTCGAGGCCTCCACGCGTGAGGCGCAACATCTGCCTCGAGGTAAAAAGGGTACCCGGCCGGTGACTTGAGCGGGCGAAGAAGCATATTGCCCCTTACAGTGCAGGAAGGAGATCTGTGGCGGGCGGTGCCGATGATGGTGTCTGACCTATCGCTCCGAGGTCGTAGATGACTCGCGACTGTGTGTTTCTTCTCCCTGGAGACTCGAGGTCGGCTACAGAGGGGGATAAAGAGGTAGTTACTGGGGATTGGGGGAATCGGCGGTCGGCCTGAGCGTCCAAGAAGGAGAAACACATTGTGTCATTGATCATCTGCGAGGAACTGGCCTGTCAACTCAGACGTGGTGGGAGAGGATAGATTAGGTGAAGGTCGCTGAGATGTTTGTCTCATCGGTGCGGCCTTCTCGTAAGCGGGAAGGAAGGGCATGTAGCTTTGATAACTCTACCGTGGATTCGCTGGTCTTGAGTGTGACGCGATGATGAATAGATGGTATGCGCTGACTTTGTGGGTGTTTATGTAGGGCCGGAGACCATGTACATAGGATCAACTGCCGGTGTTTTTTTCTTGGAATGTAAAAGTCCGATTCCTCCAGGGCAGGCTACCTTCTGAGTGACTCATGACGATGACATCGACTCTCTCTCTCTAGAAGGGTCCCCAATCGCACGCGGAGATGAAGCAAATGGGTCGCTGTTTTCGTGTTATTCATCTCACGACGGTAATGGATGGACCCTTGCTTTCCTCACGAAGTCAACATGGTGACCCGGGATTGGGGGAAAGTTGAAGAGATTCGTCAAGGGAGCTAGCTATACAGCACCTACGGCGACAACAGGCGGACCTCATTTACCTCAACATCAGAAGCAGCAAGACCAGCAGAAGGGGCTGGAATGCCTTTGGCAGCTGACGACGGGTGAGGAGGCTTCAGACATCCCGATACATAGCCGTCGGGCTGTGAGCTAAGATAAGAACACGGACGGAGTCAGGTTACGGGTATGGCAGAATGGGATCTTGCTGCCTGATTGAGATTTCGTACCTGCCGAAACACAAAAATCACGGAGTACGTTCAAACTGATTTACTGTACTGTACATAACGACATGGCTTGTCTCTTCAAAGCCGCACGTTTCAAGTCTGCGCCACTAATGGGGGGATACGCAAGCATCTTATTGATTCACGGATCCCGGCTTCGATACCAGAAGATCTCTATACATGGGTGTTTCGATGAAGAAACAGACTACAGATGTACTCCGTGCGAGGGGCCGTTTTATCGAGTATCTACTTAATCAAGCTGCGACGGCTGCAGGGGTTTCCTAGCCAAGGACTGTCACTCAAGGTGCTGGGTGCTAAGGATTTGTAACGAGGCTATGTAACAACTGCAAGGAACTGATCAAGGCTATCGCGTACTCTGTACGTCACCTGTTTGATCTGATTCGTGATACATAGATGACTCATCGCACGAAGTACGCCCAAACACAGACCAATAGCCGGCTCTCTGCGCATACATATCCGGCCTCCTCACATCTTGACCCTTCCCCTCTGTGCATCGTCACACAGAATGAGACAGAGCCGCAAGCACCAGGCCTACATATTTCATACCAAGGCGCTGGGACTTGGTAAAATCCAACTTACCGTCTTGTCTACAACGCTCCTTCTGCTAATATGCCGGATGCTGCACCCGGGAACAGGCACGCGCCCGGCGCATTCCTCGTGTCCGGGTAGTATTCATGCCTTGAGCGTGGCTTCCTGCCGTGCGATCGAGACTTCCCGTGGTGGTGCATGTACACTACCCCTTACAGCTGCGTTATTAATATCATGAGAAGAGAGTTCAAGGAGGGAAAGCTGTGAAAGCTGCTTCCGGTGAGGCCAAGGCTTATAGTAGACGTGATAATCTCACTGGACTCGTGTCACGGCCGCTACCAGACAGAGCGCTCGCTCGTGCGGCGTGCCTTATGTGACTGCCAAGTATGATTAGATCCAAATCTGCTGACTTCGGATTTTAGTCCTTTTGGTCCAGTGGCAGTTGGCAGTGCCCTGGCTCAGCCGTGGCAACTCTCCAAGGTCTCTTTCAGCGATGGCTGTCGAGACTCGAACATATGGAGTAGTGGAGCGTCCTGTTTAAAAGCAATTGTCATGGATGAAAATCCTAGAAACCATCCTTTCTTTTCTTTTTTAGCTGTTGCTTTCTTTTTTTCGGCTCGCATCGGAAGATATTCGGGGGGGGGGGAAGAACCCGCGGGGTTGAGAATGAAAATGCCAAGGACACATCACACATCACACATCAGGCAGTACATATACATATGTCTCTACGTGGTGTGACGACGCAGCGCAAATTTTTGTACAACCCGTTCCTTGCGAAACCCAAGAGTTGTTTTTTTTTCTTTTTCACTCCGTACACTTGGTGGAAGTGGAGAGCGGTGGAAACCCCACCAATGAAGGTGTGAGTCGTGACTCCATGAGAGCTTTTTCCGCTGGGTGGTCTTGGAGGCGGAGCAATGCAGCTGCTGGCAGCTGCACGATGCCGAGGCTTTGCTGCACGCCTGTTGTTCATGAAATGGCAACCGCATGTCACGTACATATCCCAAGACTGAGATTATACGGTAATAATGTTGGGATATGGGGTAAGAAGACGCCTGAAATGGAAGATGAACGTTCCGGAGGCTCATAATTGACGCGACTGGCCTGCCCATAGCCCAAAGCGGTTAGAGTGCTGCAGTCACCCTGCTAGCGCTGTCTAGGTATTTGGCTGGCCTCCCAAGATACTTTCGCCTGAGACGTAGATAGAGACTAGATTGTACATAATCTGGTGGCGGAATGCGGTATCAACGTGTTCAAAGTTGTTGTAGCCCAATTGATAGGCTTGAAGAGTAATCAGGAACCTCTCTGTGAGTTTAAGAGCCATGTTGGCCGTGTTTTTATCTACTGTTATCTACTGACTAGTTAGTATCCGTGCTATCATATAGCATACTACTGCCGGCCCAGTTGTATTGCCGCGCCGGCGCAGAGAATCTGAAGCTATCGTCGGCATCAAGAGGCGTGCTTGGCGCCCGAAATTGAGGCCCTGAAATTGCCGGCTGCTGCTGTCGTCAGAGGCTGCGCATGAGACTGGATGCTCTGCCAATCTGGCGCTGGAACTTGCCCCCCATGATATTGCTCGTGAGCTCGATTATCAATCGACCAAGGAGAATGTGGCTGATGATGGCTTTGAAAACTATGCAACGGCGCGTGCTGGTGCGACTGAGGCCCTGGAAAGCCGGCAACTGGGGCTGCTGGGGCATAGCAGGCAAAGAAGGCCGCGATGGCGCTGCGGTTGTTGTTGTCGTTGTTGTCGACGTCGACGTCGTAACGGCTGGCGGCACGACTCGCCACACGAAGACTTGTTCCGGCGCTACGGCTGCCCGTGCCATGCGCGAGGGTAGTGTTGATGGAAGTCGAGAAATTGAAAAATAAAGAGGATAACTATAGCTTCAAAAGCCGGGTCGTAAAGCTGATGATCGACAGATGATGGTAGGAAGTCACGGTGCCGAAATGAAAGTATCGTGTGAGGTGTACCGTGGGGGGCCAGCTAAGTACCTACCCAGCACTAACAGGGGTAGCTGCAGCCCTCTAGCCGCTTTGGGCTATGGGCAGGTCAAGGTCGATCGCGTCGATTATGCGTGTGGAATAATGTCTCCCACCTTCTGCTCCCTCCCTCATTGCAAAGTGAGGCCATCACCGCGACCGCGGCCCCATCCTGCGCTATCTGCGCGATTCAATCGTTCTGTTCAAAGTCCTCCGCAACGCCTGCTCGCTGCAACCTGATCGCTTAATTGAGTGCTGTTCGCGATTGCAGCAGCACCATCCCGCGCTGCCTGACAATGCTGTGAAGGGCCGGAGGGGAAGTCGACGCTCTGCTCCGTAAAATCCCCCAGAGCAGTGCTCCCGGAGGACCCTGGAGGGACACCTGCGCAGGAAAGAGAGAGAGTGCGCAATCCTTCATTCCAGCTGCAAACTTCCACTTCGCAAACCTCACTACATATTCCAACCCGAAGCGAAGCGAGGCGAGTCTACCACAGCCCCGAAGCAGCGTGTGGAAGTATTCGTGTGGAGTGTTCGAAAACTTTTGTGACTTGTCACTTAGAAATTGTCGGTACTTCTAGCATTGCGCCAATTTTGCAGTAGGACCTAGGTATGTATGCATCCCTCATCATGCTGCGACGCGATTGGCTGCAACCCCTGTCAGCGAGTCTTACGACCGTCTATGTATGGGATATGCTCGTGCTTTTTCAACATGACACCTTTCGAAGCCCATGGCAGTAAAAAAACTCTGCGATCGGGGAGGAGTAGAGGACAGGGGGGTTGAGATTTGTTTTGTCATGGCTTGGCTTGCAGAAGATGGGTGTTAGGTTCAATGCTTATTTCTCACTGGATTTGATCTGCGGCATGCCGGGAAAAGGATTCTTGCTCTTCGCTTACATGGGCCGGTGCGAAGAAGGCCGCGAGGCAAGTCGAATCTGGAGAAGTGGCTGCATGTGTTTGAGGAGCTTTATGCTTAATGCGGCTTCATCAGCGCCGTCGTTGGGTTGGGCGCGTGCGACAGACAGGCTGCAGCCTTCGACGAGTCTTCGACAAGCCACAGCTGCGAGGTGCAGCGGCATATGGGAGGCGCTAGGCGGGCGAATGGCGCTTTGAACGGCTTCGGCATCGGCGCCCTGCATGCATGGATGGATGACTGCCCCGAAAGGGCAGGGTACAGGTAACAGCGTACATAGGTACCTTAACCCGGCACCTAGTGGGCCCAGTGGGTTGATACTTGATAGGAACTGTTCAGCGCGTTGCAATGGTGAGCCTTCTGCGTCCTCTCTGCGTCCTCTGCGTCCGCTGACCGGCGCTGAGCCGGTGCCTACGATTCCATCCGCCTGGGCACGCTGATCCAAGACATCGCGCATCGCTTCCTGCCAGTATCACTGCCCACGCAGCCCGTTGTCCGGATCCCACGACGATCCTTTTTTTTTCGCCCTCGCTCCAAGCTTGCC
The DNA here is from genome assembly GCA_018360075.1 of Claviceps cyperi. Classification (NCBI taxonomy): domain Eukaryota; kingdom Fungi; phylum Ascomycota; class Sordariomycetes; order Hypocreales; family Clavicipitaceae; genus Claviceps; species Claviceps cyperi. The sequence continues at coordinate 12,447 of SRPQ01000107.1, forward strand.
TCGCCTCTTCTCGATCTCGGGGACCTTTTGCGCTTTGGTGTTTTGCTGCTTTGCTCTCGTCTCCTACCGCCTCACGCACATCCAGTCATCCACCCCCTCCCTTCTCCCCCCACCTTCTCGTCTTCGCCACCGGCCGACTGAGAATGGGCGCAGAAAACGGTCTGCCATCATCCTGGTCGAATGAATGTCTACTAGGCAGAGCCTTCTAGTTCTAATCCTCCCTCCTGCATCCGTCTTGCTTCCTCTCCTCCGTTGAGGCGCGATCCTCGATATACGAAACTGTCGAAACAGCATCTTGGACAGCGCCAGCTGCGACTTTCTCGACAGTGCTGTTCCCCATCATGGACGGCGCCGCATTGGTGCCTGACGATGTCCTTGACTCGCCGCCACCTCCGCAGCGACTTTTCGAGCGTCTCCGCCAAATAGCGGGATATACATGGGACGAATCGAGGGAGCCTATACATACGAGCTATGATTTCTGGTAGGTTCACTTGTTGTGGATGCGATCGGCTGGTGTGCTTGGCGACCTTAACTATACTACCCACAAAGAAGAGAAAGAGGAAGAAGAGGAAGAGAAAAAGAGGAGAGGGAAGAGAAGGAATAGTAAAAGCAAAAGCGAAAGGAAAAGTAAAAGGAAGCAGACGAGGAAGAAGGTCTCTGATCAAGAGAGGTGTTATTAGGGCGGAAGATTTCGAATTTGGCTGACAGTCGTGAGATGGTACATAGGCTCGTTTATGGAACTCGGGTTGTTTCTGCAGCTGCACCTCCTCCTCCTCCTCCTCCTCCTCCTCCTTATCCTCCTTCTTCTCCTTCTCCTCCTTCTCCTCCTCCTTCCACGAACTTCTGGCAGACCGAATCCCGTTCTGGTTCTATGTCGAAGCTGCAGCTGCATTCTGGACGCCCATCAGCCTCTTCCGAACAAGGAGATCAAGGCGCCTCCAACGATACGCAAAACAACGAAAATACGCCTCCAATACCGCATTCGCGACCGCAGCTGTATTCGACGTCCACATCTGCTCAACCTGTTGAGCAGCTCCCTGTTGTAGAAGAACTCGTGGCTGCTCGGGTATCATATCACACTATTCGTGAAGAACGAGGGTTCCAAATCGCCAAGAATGTCACCGTCACCGCCGATCCGAATGGAAACCATATCGCGAAACCTATTGATCTTATTCGACTGAATCCTGCCCCTGGGGACCGTGGCGCCATTGCAGTGGGCATATATCACCACCCAGGGCCCAACTTTCTGTCCAAGATTATCGATTTTGGTCCAGCATGTTACCAAGCGCGGAAAGAGGGACTCGATCTCGTTCCATACCGTCCCAAGCCCGAACCCGCCGAACGAAGGCAACCTATGGACCTTGAATATTTTCTCGAGTTTGCCATGGGCGCCGTCCAATGCTTAGAGATACTACATCATGGGCAAGGCCTTGTACATGGAGAAATTCGCGCCGATGCTTTTCACTTCAACGCTGAAGAGAACAAGGTCCGCATTGTCTCCTTTGGGTCGGGTCTGCGGACGTTTGAGCACGGCCTGACAAGTACAGGCTGGTCAACGCTTTCCAAAGAGCTTGGAGTGAAGAATAAGCTTCTCTATATCAGTCCCGAGCAGACTGGTCGAATGCCAGCCGAGCCCGACGCCCGCACCGACATCTATTCTCTGGGTATCGTGCTGTGGACTTTGTTGACACAGCAACCTGTCTATACGGGGGAGACGCCCATGGATATTGTTCAAGGCGTGCTTGGCCGCAGAGTGCCCAACGTAGCTACCGTTCGGATGGATGTTCCCGACGTGATTGGGCGAATTATTCAAAAGTGCACAGCCAAGAACGTCGCCGACCGCTATCACTCAGCCAGTGGATTGCGCCATGATCTCGCCCGTGTACAGCAGCTACTAGCGAATGGTGATTCAGAAGCGCTTCAAGCCATGGAGATTGCGTCCAAGGATGTCTCATCATTTTTTGTCCTGCCTGCCACCATGATTGGGCGACAGGCAGAACGAAACGAACTAATCAAAGCCATTAGGCGCGTATCCCGGAGCCACGCGCTGAGCAGCAAACGGGCTGCGAACCGATTTTCAGAAGCGTCGAGCTTGACGAATGAGCGCGTCATTGATGATATCTCCAGCGAAGACGGTGTGGGATCTGCCACCGGTACAAACCGGCGGAGTAGTTCGTTCACGCGTCCTGCGTCATCAGATGCCAAATTCCTCCGAAATAGCGTTTACCCCCCCACGTCGTCTGATTCCCGGACCTTGTCGAACGAGACGGTGTCGTCGGTCCGGTCGCGGCCGGCAAAACCATGGGAGCGGCATCAGTCCATCTCACTCGACACGGCGAGCGCCGTCGACATTACTGGCTCGGACGGCGGTCGCCTCGGCTTCAACGATTCTGGCGCCCCAAGTCTCTCGAGGCAGCTGGGCGCTGCCAAGTTTGGCAAGCGGGGCAATTGTGAGATTGTCACCATTGAAGGCACCGGCGGCCTGGGAAAAAGCTTCCTCGTGCAGAGCGTTGTGGGCGAAGCCAGACGGCATGGCTATTGTGCGACTGCCAAGTTCGACACGGCCCGCCGCGCAGCGTTTGGACCTCTGCTCAAGCTGCTGTCCTCTCTGTTTAAACAAGTATGGGGCGAAAGAAACACCGACACAAACTTTCACCAGGGTCTCGAGCAGTACGTTCGACCCGTGTGGCCCATGCTACACGTCAAGCTCGGCCTACCCGAGTTCCTACTAGGTCCGGCCGACGCTTTGGGTAGCCCTATGCTACGACTGGCATCCCCAAACGCGCCGCAATCTAGTAATGCAAGCAGCGGAAGGCGTAGTGCAAAGAGGCGGGGATCATCGCCGGGCAGCTCACCAGCAGACAGCTTAAATCAGACCGTGAATACCGCGCCGCAAACGTCACAAGAGTTCTTGTGCTCCGGAACCTCAAGCAAAACGGCGCGTCTCATGCATACCTGCCTGGACATTTTGCGCTTCTTCACCACACACAAATTCATCTGCCTTTGCCTCGATGACCTGCACTTTGCTGATGACGAGTCATTAGAATTAATCACCCAAATGATTGGAGCCAAGATGAGGATGCTCATCATCATGTCGTATAGGCCCGAGGAGCTTTCGAGAGAACAGATGGATAAGATTATATGTCCGGTTGAACAGGAAGAACTCCCTCTCCATAGTCGACCAAGAGTCACAAGACTCTCTCTCACACCCCTGTCGGAGGCCGATATTGTCGACTTTGTTTCGGCGACGCTCTCGAGGCCCAAGGAAGAGATTCTGTCTCTTGCGCTCGTAATCCAGTCAAAGACGGCCGGAAACCCCTTTTATATGCGGGAGATGTTGCGTGCGTGCCATCGAAAAAAGTGCATCTGGTACGACTACCATGACAGCATCTGGCTATTCGATCTCGACCGACTGTTTGCGCAATTCCAGGGCGAGAAGGATTACGACGTCTTGGACACGGGCTTTATCACGCGGAGACTGGACGAGCTGCCACCGGCTGCGCGCGCTGTCCTCGCGTGGGCTGCTTTGCTGGGCACCTCTTTCTCTTTCGAAATCATTAGCCGCTTGATGCAGGGCGAGTTCGAGTATCTGGATGACGATGACGACCTGAAGTATGACCTGGACCTTTCCACGCGCTCATACTCGGAAGCAGAAGCCGTCGCCGGTCTCCAAGTAGCCATTCAGGCATACATCATTGTTCCCAGCGAAGTCGACGATATGTTTCGCTTCGCCCATGATCGATACGTCAATGCCTCGCTGGCCCTCAAGGAATGCCACTCGCGTCGCATGCATTTCATCATATGTCAGACCCTTCTCAAGTACTATGCGGTCGAGGCGAGACAACGGGATAGCACAGCATTGCATATATGCGAGGCCGTGCCCATCATACTAGAGCGTGTACCTGTGCGACAAGAATACCGCGAACTGCTCATGGACTGCGCCCAGGCCGCGACCGAGAACGGTGCGAGGTCAACAGCGGTCAAATGCTATAGCGCAGCGATCGAGCTGCTGCAAGAAAATTGCTGGGTGGATGGTGCCGACGACGTATCGTACCACGAGACGATGCAGCTTTACCTGCGCCTGGCCGAGTGCCACCTATACATGGGCCAGCTGCCGTCCGCAAACGACCTACTTTCTATGATTTTTGCCAATGTCACGTCCGTTCTCGACAAGGCTCCAGCATATGTGTTGCAATCCCGGATCTTTGCGCAGAAAGGCAACTCACTGGCTGCCTTTACCTCGTTGAGAGAGTGCCTCACGGCGCTGGGAGTCCAACTCGAAGATGAACCCACATACGAAAAGTGCGATAAGAGGCTTCTCAGGCTGGTCAACCAGATGCAAGGCCTGGACAAAGAGTCTCTTCTGTATCCGAAAAAGAAGAGCGAGCCCATTACCGCATCCATCGGAGCCGTCTTATCGGAGACTGCGTCCGCCGCTTGGTGGACCGACTGCTTGCACTTTTATCATTTGAGTCTCGTCATGATGGACATGCATCTCACTCGAGGGGCGTTTCCGCAATCTGGCATGGCCTTCCTTCACGTTGGCGTGGTTGCCTTGGCGAGATTCAACATGGTGCAGTTCGCGATCGACATGGGTGCGCATTGCCAGGATGTGCTCTGCTCGTCGCGGGAAATCTTTTCCATGGGACGCGGCAATATGTTGCATTCCTGCTTTATCGGTCATGTGCAGTATTCGATGAAGCTGCACGTCGCTCAACTGGAAGATGCCATTGAACTCGCGTCTGTCGGAGGAGATCGACTCTCCACCATCCTCAGCTACGGGCTCTCTGCCATGACTAGGTTTATGGCCAGCGAGAATCTTGCCGATGTGGAATCCTTTTGTCAATACGGGTGCGAGGATCTCGTGAACTGGGCCTACGATACACGTGGCGGCTCACTTCTCGTGGCAACGCGGCAAGTCTGCCGGGCTTTGCAAGGCAAGACCTTTATACACGATCCTGTCCGGGTGATGACGGATGAGCAGCACGACTCGGCCGTGTATAAGAGCTGGCTGACAAGCCAGACACTGGAGAGCAATCGGTCGTCCCTGTTCTACGAAACGCTGGAGCTCTGCGCGCTATTCCTCTATGGTCACTACGAGCGTGCCGTCGAAGTAGGAGCCCGCTGTCTCGAGCACCTACCTATGCTTTGGTCGGCTCGATTCAGTCGGGTGGTTTTGCTATTTGACGGACTTGCTCAAACTGGACAATTGCTGCGAATGATGCAAGACCCTCGCTCGCAGTCGGAGGACTTCTCTGTACAGACGGAGCAGGTTGTCGGCAGGTTATGTGAATACGTGGACAAGATAGAATCGTGGGCCGTCGTGAATGATGTCAATTATCGCTCGTGGGCGAGATTGCTCCATGCCCAGGTGGCGGAGCTGTCAAACAATCACGGTCAAGCCATCCGCGACTATGAAGAGGCGTTGGACCATGCTGCCGAGCACGATTTCACTTTCGAAGAGGCCCTGGGCAACTATCTCATGGCTGGGTTCTTCGTGCGACGCCGCGCCAGACGATCCGCGCGAGCTGCATTTCAAGATGCAGTCACTCTGTATCGCCAAATCGCCGCCACTGGAGTCGCCGCTGCTATCGAGGAAGAGCACAGCCTTCTCCTACACGGCCCGACGCGCAGTCATCGATCAGCCGACGTCGGGGTACAGGTAGACCTGGGGGCAACCCAGCAACCCGGGGGCCACTACCGACCCGACACCGCGATGGGGGAAGACGGTGACGAACTCACGCAAGTTCCATCAAACGCCATGTCAGAGTCAAGAGGCGAGCTGATCGGTTCTTGGCGAGGCTCGATGCATACGCCAGAAGCACGGGATAGTGGCGGCGGCCTCACGGCCTTGGACATGATTGATCTGCACGCGATTCTTGTATCGTCGCAAGTCATCTCGTCCGTGCTTCAGGTCAACGAGCTTCTCAAGACAATGTGCGACGTCATCCTGCAGACTTGTGGTGGCTCTGCCACCCGGGCCGCCATCATCGTGCAAGATGGCGACACGAGCAGCGCGTCATGGTGCGTGGCGGCGAGCGGAGATCCAGAAAAGGGCGCGTCCGCGCATAAGCCAGGACTCCCCCTTTCCGGATCGACGCTGATTGCCGAAAATGTTGTCCTCTACTGTACTCGTTTCCGAGAGTCCGTCTTCATTCCCGATCTCTTGGCCGACGAGCGGTTTGGCAATGTGCACGAGTGCTGGCTGCAGCGTGCTCCGGCCGGCAAGGCCATCATTACCATCCCTATCTTGCACGGCACCAAACCGTTACTTGGCGTCCTGTACCTCGAGGGCGAACCGGGCTCATTTACTGACCGAAATGTGACGGTACTGCACCTTCTGGTGAACCAAATAGGCATCAGCTACTCAAATGCGTTGTCCATGAAGAACGTGGAAAAGATTTCGGCGGAGAACCGGTCCATGATCTCCGTTCAGAAGCGCGCTCTCGACGACGCCAGGGAAGCGGAAACCAAGGCCAAGATTGCCGAGACGGAGGCCAAGCGCAACGTCAAGCTGGCCGAGGAAGCTGCCAAGGCCAAAGCCATATTTCTTGCCAACGTCTCGCACGAGCTGCGCACACCGTTGAACGGCGTCATTGGTAACTCGGAGCTTCTCCGGGACAGCTGCTTGAACAAGGAACAGCTCGAGATGGCCGACTCGATCCGCGTCTCCGCAGATTTACTGCTTACCGTGATCAACGACATCTTAGACTTTTCCAAAATGGAGGCCGACAAAATGAAGCTTTACATTATTGCGTTTAACCCCGAAGAAATGGTCCGCGAGGTAGTGCGCGCCGTCTCGTACAGCAACCGAGAAAAGACATCCAAAAAGGTCAAAATTGTGCAAGACATCAACCTCCCCCCTATGCTCATCTACGGAGACCCCATCCGCCTGCATCAGGTCCTAGGAAACCTCATCGGAAACAGCCTCAAATTCACCGACGACGGATCCGTCACCATCGGCGCACGACTCGAATCCGAAACCCACGAAAGCGCAACACTCACCTTCTGGGTCAAAGACACCGGCATCGGAATCCCGGAGCAACAACTCGCCAAGCTCTTCCAGCCCTTCAGCCAAGCCGACGCCAGCACCGCACGCAAATACGGCGGGAGCGGCCTGGGCCTCAGCATCTGCAAATCCCTCATCGAAATCATGATGAAGGGCAAAATCCAGCTCGAAAGCGAAGAGCGCGAAGGCACAACCGCCTGGTTCACCGTTACCTTTGAAAAAGCCAAAGCCGATGTGTCCGCTGGAGATGCCCTCGGAAAAGCCACCCCCCCAATTGATCGATACTCCCTCATGACGTGCCCCTTTGACAGGGCCGTTTCGCCGAACCCATTCCTGGATCTCTCGCAAATGTCCAAGGAGAATGTGCGGATCTGCATCGCGGAAGATAATCCCATTAATCAGAAGATTGCGATTCAGTATGTCCAGCGGCTGGGGTATCCCAAGGTGAGCGCGTATGAGAATGGGCTCAAGGCGCTGGAGGGGCTGCGGGAGAAGGCTGCGGAGGGGGAGCCGTATCATATTGTGTTGATGGATGTGCAGATGCCGGTGTTGGATGGGTATGAGGCGACGAAATTGATTCGGAAGGATGCGTTGGAGGCGGTGCGGCAGGTGTTGGTGATTGCGATGACGGCGTCGGCGATTCAGGGGGATCGGGAGAAGTGTTTGGCGGCGGGGATGAATGATTATTTGGCGAAGCCGGTTCGGTCGGAGGTTTTGAAGAGGAAGCTGGATGCTTATGTTAATGTTACGGTAGGCACCTTTTTCTTTCTCTTCCCCTTTTCCACCTTTTATCTTTTCCCTCCATTCTTTTACTGTCTTTGTTTGCTTTTACTGGTTTCTACATTACTTTCTCTCACCATCTCTGGAAGATGACCTTTTGCTGATGGGCGATGCTTGCAGGCCTCGGGTATAGACAGCGACCCCAACTCACCCATTAGCCCTACATCTCCCACGAGAAACTGCAGAGTACGAATGAATGGCTCCGCGGAAATGACGGGATTCAACGCCAGCAGGTTGTCTGCTGAGAAGCAGCCACCGCGATTGCGCCTACCGCGAACACCGTCACATGCTCAGCCAGGATTGCCCCCACCGCCGCCGCCATACTCGCAGGATGGGGCGGCGTCGACTGGCGACTTTACGGCCTCGCCGGAGAAACAGCCATCGCGAATTTTGACGAATGTGGAGCAAGAATAGACTTTCATCCAGGCGTCGTTGATCTTGCGGAGAGAACGACGCCATACATCATAGAGGGAAATGACGAACGGCGGCCTGCGAGATGGCTTGCTGATGGGGAGGATGTGAGACTAGTCTCTCATGAGAGCAGCTATATCATATCGACCATGGTGATGATATTGGTGGAGTAAGAGGCATGGAACGGTGAATCACGTCGTGGGTATCTTGGTCGTGATGGCACGATACAAGATGCAGGCCATCATGGTCTCGATAACAATGACGACGACGACGACGACGACGACGACGACGATGAGGATACCATCATCCCATACCGTCAATGCCACCAATATTAGTTGGCAGCGAATGCTACGCCAACAACGTCAGACAACACAACGACGACAAGGAACTAAAACAACGACAATGAAATAACAACATAGCACATGAGTGACTAACGATATCGAATTACAACAAGGACTAACGATATCGAATTACAACAAGAGCGATACCGCCATCACCATCACCAGCACCTACACCACCATCATTAACAACTACAACATGGACACTCGAGCCCTTTTGCCGTTCGAGAATCATGGCCCGGCCCGAATATAAAACAGTCGCCAAGCCTGCGCTGCGCCTGTTCAAACACCACAGCCAGTACCCACGCAGTGCACGACTCCGCTCTTTCCGCCGCTCTTTCTGCCACAATGTACATACATGATCTGACCTTGGTTCTGGTTCTTCAAAAGTGCCCGCATGGGGCATTCAAGCCTCCAAGCCGATACCTGATGCGATAAAAGCGGATTATGACACATAGAATGCGAGTCTATTTTGGGAGGTCATGTTGCCTGGTGTTGTGTTTTTTTTTATTTTATCTACTTCGGTCCTGCTGTAGCATCTTGATTATAGTTTTGGGATTCTTTATACAATGGGTGGCTTTTGTTTTACGTCATATATTTTATCGACTGGGCGGGTTGATTTGCTGTCGTGGATGAGCATGAGGGATGTATGTCGTGCTTGAGCCAGGAATGGAAATTCGAAGCTGTGGGTGGGGGTGCGAGTCTGCGAGTCTGCGAGATGATCTAGATAGAAGATGTGAGATGCTGAGCGAACTCGGAAGAGATCATAGTCTTCCAATGCCGCATGCGTAGCTTCTGGGGAACGTATGTATCTATCAACTCATGCAAGATTGTAATGCTGGGATGCCGTTACAATTGAACTACATGTGCTACTTTCTATAGTAGATTTCTCTCTCATTCCCTACCACACTGACCAGAATACAGATTCGGCCGCGCCAACGCACCCTTGCCCTGCGTGCTCTCAGTGCGGTCATCCCAATCACGAAGAGAGCCTAGTTGTACACATTCAGGGGCGCATGCAATCAACAGATGGATGGATCGATGCCTTGAGCCTTGAGCCTTGAGCTTACGTGCATGTATGTACATGTGTACATGTGTACTAGGTACTCCGGAGTTCGTATCGACCGGTTAATAGCCTTGCAGAAGTCAGCTCACTGTATCGGAATGTCTCGGGCTGTTTTTTCCCCGGGTCGGTTTGGTTTGCTTTTTTATGGTGTACTTGCGCAGCGTTCAAAGCGGAGAGGGACGCGGACCGGACGGATTGATGAAACTTTGTCGTCTGGAGTGCTGGTACGTTGTTTACAGAGGACATACATGATATTATACTGTACCTCATTCTGTACTGTACGTAGTTACAGAGTGTACAGTGCACATATATACATATATACATAGCCGGTACACAATGTTGGTGGGTGTGGGCAGAGAAGATGCGCGCGCCATGTGGGGCATGTGGAAGGGAGGGATCAGAAAAGCCAAGCAAGTGAGTGGGGGGAAGGGCGTCGAAGAAAAAAGGAAATATGTATGTACCTATGTACCTATGTACCTATGTATCGAGAAAAGGCCGAATAATGCGAGGCTGCATGATCTACATACATACATACCTTGGGTACTTTGCGGACGACTTGGTGCCTTGCTCAGTGCTCAGTGCTCACTGCTCACTTCTGTAACCAGAGAGGGTTCCAACTCAAACAAGCATTAGATAGTGGCGCGGGAGTATATCGTGGAATTTGTATGGAACGGAGTAGTCTGCCTTGCTGTGCGTTGGACGATCTTTCCGTCATGGTGAGAAGGATGGAGTCGTTCTGGAAGTGTGACATACACAACGAGGCCCTCCGTAATACCTGCACATGAATAGTTAGTTGGCCCAGTCGGGGCAATCCATACAGCGAGATGTACATACATATACATAACTATATGATATGATGTGTGCTTACCTAGGGTAGGTACGTTGCGCCAAGACGACCTCGAGACCCCTCGAGGGCAAGACTGGTGAAACGCGCCCCTTCCCCGGTCACCACCATTTTCTCGAGTTCCATGCCGGAAAATACCCAATGTGAATTCGATCAAGTCTGGCGCGCCTTGCTGCCCATTGTGCGAAACGCCACAGTTTGTAATATGCGACCCATAGCCGGGGACCTTGCCGCGAGTGGTTGCCCCCGGTTGGCAAAACAAGGCACTGGGCAGACGAGCATGTGGTTCTTCGCCACAAATCAGGAAGCTCCTTGTTCTCTTGTCCGTTGCCGGCCTTTGTTGTCGACTGTCAAGTTGTCACTTACATGAACTGCTGCTCCTGCTTCCGGCGGCATGCTACACGTCCAGCATCATCCATCAATCAATCATCAGCCATTCAGAGGTCAAGCTACAAACCACTACCAGCGGCTCACCCATCAAGCCATGTTCGGCTCATTCTTCCGCTCGGTAATACCCCTTTTCGACCCATGGGCCATGGCCGACATCAAAGAGGAAACATGTGCCAAGTGTGTACAGAGTGTACGAATGAGGCATTCACGGCATGCAAAAAACACCTCTTTTCAATCCAAGCTGGGAAGCACATGACAGAGTCGGAAGACTGTCAACTCAACGTAGCCAGTACCGCTACCCAGAGCGTTTCAGGACATGTGTGCCTCGACTCCTCGAAACAGACAGTCGGCTTTGTCCCAGACTGCATTTGTTCGAATGCTTCCCCGCGTGCTAGAAGCACCCCTCCTCTCGAGTCTCGATTGAGAACTTTCGTCGGGATTGGCCTTCATCGAATATCGACTGAAATTTGGACCGCCAAAAAGGGAAGCTTTTTCTTGGCTAGTTATACTGTCGTCATGTTTGAAGCCCACACCTTCGAGACACTCTCTGCCACTGAATTTCATTGGAAAAGTTACAACATGACAAGGCTGTGTGCATGGCTTGACCAATGCAAAAGCATACAAACATACTCCGTACGGAGTAAACATCTGCGGCATCATGGGGTACAGGTTACAGTAAGTGCATGCATGCCGTGAAGATACCCTGCGTTGAGCGACAGCAACGACAGGAGTTTCCACAAGGTCTAGGTACCTAATCAAGACTTCGTACGTATGTATGTACTATGCCGGCATGTAGGTAAGTGGTACATGCTCCGTAGTACTAGCCGAATGACCCCTCGGCTCTCATTGTGCCAAAAAGTGTCAAAGGTCCAAAGTGTCCATATCCGCAACCGGTCCGTCATGGGGTCCGCAACGGCCGTGACGGCGGAATCCCTGTGATCAACAACCTGCATATGGGTGTCGGGACTCGGGAACATACTCCGTAAACGAGCCTTCGGCGAAGCTTGTCGCGAATTCTGCAATGCCAGTTTTGGATGAGGAGGAGAAAACTAGAGAGACTCAAGAGTTAGGTGGTACATAGTACACATTTGCTCCCGAAATTCATGTCTCGACGCCTGTGGCAAAGACACAGTGGAGTGGTTTCAAGAATTCCTAGCTCTTGATCAGGGTCAGGGTAACAGCCCCCCAGACGTGACCACCCCCCTTTCCTTACGTGAATCATGGGACGACCCTGTGCAGATGTCTTATCTACCCGGTTCGAGACGAGACGACCCATCGTATTCTGTGTTGCTATGTACTCTGTACTCCGTAGGTACTACGTGCGTACTTATGTATGTATTTTGTGTTGCGCGCGTAGAAGCTGCAGATGACCCAAACTGATTTGTCCACTGTGAGTCTTGCAAAGTTGCAACGGCGCAGTTTGACAGCAACTTCAACACATCAGATATTTTTAATCTCTACTACTCCGTGATACTGCCAAGAGACGAGGCAGTAGCGTTGCTCAGCGGCAGCTCAGAGCTTCATCAACAATACCCAGGACGACTGTCGGTCGGGATCAATCAGTCTCCAATTCGTTTTCTTTTGGATAGTAGTCCTTGCTGTTGCTGTGATGTATCCTACATATGTGTCATTTGCGTGTCTGCATTTCGGCTCTTGAGAATCGAGGTCCACACACGTACCGTAGCGTAATAAAGGCGGCTGAAGCTGACGAAAAGAGCATATCGCAGGCAATTCATCTGCCGTGGAATATACCAAGACCGTTTGTCATCTGATGAAAAGTTGTACCAAATAGGCATAACACAGTGTATAGACCAATGTTGGGCGCGGAGTGTTTCGCCCAAACATTAACCCAATCCCAACACGAGCTGGGCCTCAACATGTTCAGAAGAAGTGTCCGTCCCGAAATCGAAGCGCAACGTGGCATTGTGAGGGCCTCGTGTGTATTCGTGCATGAAATAGACTGTTACGCATTCGACGAGAACGAGCCCAACTTGCTGCAGCCTGGGGAAGACGACAGCAAGTGGGGGGCTTACAAAGCCAGAAGTGGCCCACCTACATGTGACTACCGTGAGGACGTACACGGTACAACGCTTTCGGCTCCGTATTAAGCAGATCGTTGGAAGGGATCATGATGCAACTCATGTCGAGGCGGGCTTATTAGCCCAGAGCGCAGCCGCTCCTCCGGAGCGCCTACACAAGTTCAGGGTACGTAGTACAGAAGACGCCCTCCAGTTTATGTAGAAATGTTACAACTTGCAACGCACCTTTGGTTGATAATGGCTGGGCTGTGGGAAACAACGCTCAATGTGGCGCCTGTTGGTAGCTGGCGGGTATGGCCAAGCCACGAGAAATTGCGGGCGTCGAGCACAACGTGGCTAGCACAATGCCTTCGTCTCCCTGCAAGTGCCACCCGTTGTTCATACGTACTGTACCTACACCGCCCGGGGCAAAGTTCAAACGGGATCTCGAGGCGGTGCACTGTACTCGGCAACTAGGTACCTCAGGTACATTAGGTACGTTGTGACCTTGTGGCTGACCTGTCACCTGCCGTTCCGCCAAACTAGGACGCGCGGGCTCTACAAGCGGAAAGGCCAGGCCTGACCAGGCAAAGCAAAGGCAAAGACAGGGGAGGGGCGAACAAGAAGGAACAACAACAAGAGTTAGCACGATGTCTATAAAGGATGACTAGCCACAAGAGAGAGAGAAGTGATATCTATAGAATTGCAAACTTGCAATCGATATCCCATAAAGGACTGAGTCTCTCTAAAAGCGAGCGGCGGGAGTTCGAATGATCAAAGCTGGCCAAGCAGTAGGTAAATTCCATAGTGACGTTCGGTGGTTTGTGTTCAATGGCGATCCGCGCCGCGTGCTGAGGGATGCAAGAGAGAAGAGCGAGAGGCTGAGACTTGATGAAACCGAGAAGGGGGCACTCAACGGCTGAATGATTGCTAGCTGCCATTAGGTAGTAAACAGGAGGCAAGGCCAGCTTGAAACTGACTGGCCGCATGACTGGCACCTGCCTCACAAGCAGCCTCGGATAGTGAGCCGATCGACTAGTACTGAGCAGAGGTACGGCATCTTCCCAAGTCTGGGATCGCCAGCCAAGCGCATCAAGATGCAGTGAATACTTCGAAGGGGGGTGTGTGTGTATCGGAGCATTTCGAGTTAGGCGCATAAGTTGAGCTGAAGAGACTCACGCATGGGTTCGGCGTGGAGTTTCCAGACGAGCTAATATTCATAGTCAGAGACGATGAGTGGATGCAAAGATATATTGTCTCGCGCCGCGATGCGATGAGACATAGGACTCACGACGTCCTGGCCAAGGCCCAATCACGTTCAACGGAATAAGCTAAAGCATGCTTGGCTGGGATAGGGCATGTTTGGGCAGAGATAAGTCAGGAAATGCGGGAGCTCTAGCTCGCGCTGAATCCAGAACCATGCAGTTGTTTGGTTGTTGCCACATCGGTGAGCGGAATTGCCAGAATTGACCACTGGACTTATTGTCGAAATGGCTGTGTGAAGATGACATGTGCTCAAGCGTCTAGGACAGGTCAAGGCTGCCTCGTGATCCCGGCCCGCTGCTCAAGCTGAAGCAGTCAACGATAACATCAAATGGTATCTCGGGACGAATTACGGAGCAGAGGCTTATAGACAGTCAGTCAACTTCCAATAATGAAAAGACATCGTACCTGTTCCATTGCGGCTATTGCAGCTACCGCAATACTAACGCGCGTGTCTGTATCACTGAAAGTAGGAGTCGCGAGAGAAGCAGATGTGCAAGGGCAAATTATCGGACATGACTGGCACGATGGCGAGTTGGCGATGGCTCTGCAGTTCAAGGTGAAGACTTCGAGGAAGGAGCAGCCAAGGCTTGGCCGCTGGTGGGTGGATCCGTGCATTCAGTGCTACGCTGCACTGCTGGAGGAAACATGGACGCCCGAACTTGCGCCGGTTTCTTGAGCTGCTCCTTCCCTGAGCGTCGCTGAATAATAAGCGCTGCTCCTTCCTCGACGGCCATTGACTTGTCGTGATTTTGTGCCATGAAAATGTGTTAAATCTGTCACTCTCTTGTTGCCGTTGTTGCTGCTGTCTTGTTGTTGCTCCTGGATGCTACCTGAGATTGATTGATTGATTGCTATTGACGCCGGCAGTGTCTCCGCAGAGCCTCCCGAGGGGCGTGATGGCGGACTAAGGCTAGGTCCGAAGAACTATCTAGTCGAGTAGCTATTTACATTTTTACTTTGAACTTCCAGGGGTAGTCCATAGTCAATTTTTTAAAAATTTCCGCCTTTCCAACCAGAATTCTCTCAATATGCTTCATACTGGTATTGGGGAAACCACGAAGGGCAAAACCCATTACAATGGGGCCCCGTTGTCATTGCTCAACGGGATGCAGGCTGGCCTAATCGGTGACAAAATCCGGATGGCCAAATGTCATGACGAGGGTAGAAGCAATGAATCTCGTCTGGTCGAGACGGCGTGCTGAACTCTCCGAAAGCACGCCGGTTAAAAACTCGAGGGGTGTAAATGCCGGTTTGAACGTGGAGTGGCTGAGGGGCAGGGCTGATGCCGCAGCCGACGTCGATGTTGCTGGGACTTCATTCAACGATGTCGATGCGTATACCATTCAATATCGATGTAGATCGATAGAAAAGCGTTCTAACATGAAGCTTTCGGCGAGGTCGATGTAAATGCGCAAGAATTCACTGTCGAGAATCGATGGAAAAGCGTTATAACATGAAGGTTTCGGCGCAGGTCAATGTAAATGCGTATAGTTTTCACTTTCGATGTAGATCGATGTGAATGTGTACAACGTCCGATATTCGATCTGAATGCATGCTCCAGCGTCGTCGACGCCAACGACATCGAGGTGTAGTGGTGGTGTTGAGTGCGGCATTTTCGAGTTTTTCGGTCGGGTGGTGGGCTACTGTTAGGGTTACAGTAGGCTTTACAGCCAAATCATAACAAAAGCGGGTAGACTTGGTCCGTGCGCTCTTGTCGAGAAAATTGTGTAGAGGGGAGAGTTGTGGATGCTGCCTGAGGATGCTGCCACTGGATATTCCACCAACGGTGATAACGGTCCTTTTGGCCCAAATCCTCTCGACCTTCCTTTTTAAATCACATCCCATCTACATGTATCTCCATCCTATCCCCCTGTCGTATCCATGCCCTCCACTTCCGTCGCCGTGCCGCCGCCATGTCACGTCCGACTCCGTTTTGGTCATCCGTGCCGACGTCCTGCAATTTGGCAAAGGCCTGGTTCCTCGCCGGGTACCTAGTCCGGCATTTGTCTCCTGGGCAAGGCGCAGGTATCGATGTCTGCTTCGTGCTGACATCTGATCATTTGAGCGTTTCGCCCGGGTTTGCATCGCCTTTTCGCGCGCGACATCATCTTGACGCCCATCGCACAAGTTGGCTCCTTCAGCCACGACTTACAACCGACACGTACACGCCCCGGTAAATATGTACGTCTGGCGCGGTATTCCAGGGTGCAGCCCGGTCGGACCTTGACACCGTCATCGCCGGCCGTCGTGGGAAACGGTGGGATGCTGCTTGTTCCGCATGACAGCGCAAGTCGTTGGCACCTCGTTCGTCGTCGCTCGTCTCGAGGCTGCTTCAATGGTGTCGTCCGAATTGTCCAGCCTCGTCTCACACGCCCCGGACCGCTGCCGACACGTCACACACCCCTGCCTGAGCCAACTGCCTCCCTAATCAGGCCATTCTGGCTCTCGGTCTTTTCGTACACCCACGGCATCCAGGACTTCGGTCCCTTCTCCACTTCCACGACGGCGTCCGCCCCGGCTGTCCGGCTTTCGAATGCATCGCCGTTGCTCCCTTTTGGGATCTTGTTGTCGCCCCCGTTGCGCTTCGTCGACGCCGATGCAGAAATCGCAGTGGTGTGAACAGACCGCTCCAGCGACCGACCCAGAAGGTACCGACCGACAGACTCGGTGCTCTGTCTGTCGGTTGCCTCAGGGACTCTTGGTGCAGCGGCTCTCCGCCTCGCCGTCTCTGTCAACCTCACACATTTTCCCTCCCTCTCCCTCCGCATTGAGCTCTCGCGCCACGCCCACCCTTGGACACCACCTCATTCAGCTCGCTACGACTTGTCTCGCATCCTGTTCATATATTCAGGGCCCTGTCACCTACCTATGTATGCCACTCTGCCTCAGCGCTTTTTGTTTTGTTAAGTTCTTCAGGAACAAGGGGTCTTTCGATCCGCACCTACTACCCATCCAGCGTTCCATACCGCTGTTGAATACTATCTCTCTGCCTTCTCATCCCCAAATTCCCCTTGCAGTTCATTCTTTTCACCCTGTTGTGTCTTTCCACCATTCGTACACGTGCAATTTTGACCCCATTCGCTTCTGGTTTAGCTTCTGCTTTTGCAGCCTGCTCTGTTTCGCGCTCTAGCACATGATATCAGTACATTACTGTACCTTAAATCGCTGTATAAAAACATGATACTTACTGTGAAGCAGCCAACAACGTACAGCTTGGCTATAGGTTCGTTCATGATTTGTCAGCTACGCCTTCAACATCTCAGCCTTTCCCCCCTTATGAGCCAGACAGAGGCTTCGTACCATCCTCATCCGACGACTTCTTCACGCAGTCATAGTCCAGCTAGCAGCAGTCAAACAATGTCGACGCCTCACCGAGGGCTGCCACCCCCGGCAGCAATGGCTCTTCCTACTCAACAGGCTTCATCATCAGGCGCGCCGCCGACGCCTCGCCCATCTCAACCGCCTCATCCGCCTCATCACGGCCATCAGCAACAGCAGCAACACCCACAGCGTCAACAGCATGAGCAAAACCAGCATGAACAGCGTCAGCAGCATGAGCAACATCAGCAGCGCCAGCAGCAGCATGAGCAACATATGCAGCACCATCATCAGCAGCAGCACCATCAGCACCACCATCAACAGCACGCGCCACTCGCCCATCATCCTCAGAGTCAAGAGCCTGTAGTTCATGGCCAACCGTGGTCAACTCTACCACCACCACCTCAGAATTGGCATGGAGCCGAGGAAGCTACGAAAAGCTGGCTACAGACCCGAGCAGAGGAAGAAAAGACAAAACAGGAAGAGGAGAAATCAAGGCGTGAGAGTCTTCGACTAGAGCGGCGAAGAGTTGAATTAGACATGCTAAGGGACTCGATCCGGGGCGGAATTCCTCCCCCCATGATTCCCTTGGTATTTGCCGGCATGGCTTCTGGCGGGTTGCCGCAGGCAGCACTGGACTGGGCTCAGAAACTTTCCTCTTCACCGCAGAGTCAGCCCTTGCAGCTTTTGCCCGCTCAGAGACAGCGATCTCCGGAGGCCCAACCGAGAGAGAGTCATGCTCCAGCCCAAGGCCCGTACCCCTCCGGGCCAGGTCATCAGCCGCCACCTCCACCGGGCCACGGGGCGTATAGTTCGTATCCCGCATCACCGTCGAGGCCACGAGGACAGACGGTTAGTGGAGTTGTTGGACGCACCGTGGGTGCACCAAATATGCCTCCGTATGCCGGACAGCCTGGCGGCAGCTCCATGGGCGGCCCACCATATGGCAGCGGAAGCCACCCGTCTCATATGCACGCGCAGGATTCGAGCCCTAGCCTCTACTTTCATCATTGGCAACCACCGGCGGCACAATCAGGGAGTGGCACCTCCATCAGGCCGGGAAGCCCGTCCGGTTCGTCTAGAATGGAGAGAATGCGAGACTCGATGTGAAAGAGCGCTACTAACCTGAGGCAACAACTTCTGTCTCTGCAATAATCTAGGGGATGCAAATAGGAAACGCAAAGTTTCTGGGCCACAATCAACAGGAACTCCTGGCGAGCAGCGACTTCGATCACCTGCGCCGTTTATACAGACCACCTTGTCGAATCCTCCACCTATGCGAAGGGGCGGTCACAAGAGACAAAAGAGTAGTGATGTTTCGTGGTATAGACCGGGAACATATCACAACGTGGAGGATTCCGAACGAGCGCCGGGGCCGCCACGACCGCCACAAGGCGGAACGCCAACTCGAGACGTCAAGGTGGAATATCCACGCCATGAGAGGTATGCGGGAGAATCAAGTAGACATTCCGTGTCTACACTCATCATACACGACGCTCCAACATCTGGATCCCACTCGCATGAAGCGCACTCGCGATCGCGTTACTCATCAACTCATGAAGATGACAGGCCAGGTCCTCGGCATCGCGAAGAAGTCAGTTTGCGCCGGGAGAGAGGTGATTCGCCACGGAGGAAATCCGATTAAGCGAGTTGAGTGCGACTTGATTCGATTCGACGGCTCGATTTTTGACCTACGACTACCGTGGCGCCTCATTATTTGTTATTCGCCGTCCATTCGACTTTCTCTCATTCGGACTATTCACGTAACTTGAACATATTCACTATATGCACATATTCACACAATTTAAACGTGTTCAAATACCCAAGATCGCAAGAAACAAATATACTCGCAAACCCGGACACAACTTGTTGATCAATGTCATCGTACATGGCTCCTGTGGTGCCTTGCTGTGGCGTGTGTGATAAAATCTCCATACGGACTCCGACGGACCACCAGTTCAAACTTCAAGGAGACGTACCATGCGAGTGGGCGATTTCTTGCAAATATAGTCCTTTAGCATGTCTAATTCAACTCCATGCTGATCTAGTCGAAGACTGTGCTATATTAAGTTTTCTTCTTTTCTCTTTTTGTCGTTTCTTCATCCGGTCGAAGGTCAACGTCGCCAAGTTGGAATGGGGCGTTCATATACATACAGACTTTGGAGATTGGATAGGCCATTTTTAGCATTGTGTTGGGAGTTGGGGAAATGGCAACGCCTGCTTTTCATGCAAGGACCTTTTTAGACATATTATATAATGAATGGTGTGATGCTAGATCATAGATGAGATGATGATGCTGGTAGTCACGCCAACTCACAATAGAGCATAGGATTGACGGTATTTGTACAAGTATGCAGTGATACTACGAACCAACCGATGTACCTGACATAGGCTACATACATGACTGAACTTGCATGACATTCTTGTAAGTGAGAGGAACATGTCGCAAAGCTGAATTGAAGCTGCGCGTCAATCTATGTCAAAAAAAAAGGCCCCTCCAGAAGTCGAGAGCGCTTCAATTGGTCCGAGCGAGACGACCGTGGAAGTGCACGTTTCGCTAATGGAGTAAAGATGTTCAGATTTGAATCGTTTTCTTCACGTTACACGTAAACTCCTTTCTTCTCTTTAAAAGCTTCATATCTCTTATAAACAAAGGCCCCCCTATCGCACAAAAGAATGGGCGCAGCCGTCTGGCCACTCTGATGTGCGGTGCATACTCCTCCTCTATACCCTGCGACACCCCCCGATTCACTGGGAATCGGCGCATTAGTCATCAACACGTGACAATACGGAATATGTATCTCGCTTTGCATGCGCAAAGGCCCAAGGGACGCAGCTACATAATACTCCGGAGCCCGTAGCCCTCTGGAAATTGATGTGCACAAGGACGCGCAAAGTATTATACCGCAACGAGGAATCCTGCCGGACAACCTAGGCCTCTTTGAATGCAGCCACGAGGGGGCGTTCCCACGAAGCGGACAGCTTCGGAACATTCCCAGCCGACCGAGGAGACATCGTGAGAAGAGACTCGGCCTTCATTCTCGCCCAGCGGAACAACCGCGTCAAGGTCTACGTATCAGATCCTCGCGGGCCTCCGACAGTCGAGGCACCTGGACGTCTGGCGGTTTAGTAGCCAGGATATCTCGACTTTCCTCCAAGCTCATGATGGATTTGTTCTCAGGGGTCGAACCTCGATTCAACGGGTTATCGACTTACCACGTCATTATCTGGCCTTTGCCACAGTCCGTCGAACCGATCAAGATGACCAAATTTCGCTCTTTCGTCGCCCCTCGAAGGGGCATAGCAGATATGGAGGAGGCACCCTGATGTACTGCAGAGTAACTGCATGTCCAAACCCCTCGGGCCATACTGTCCCCTAGTCATGAAGGCTTGGCTTAGGAACCCAATCGCATCGACACGATTCCAGAATCCACGGTACCCGACATGACACTGATTTCGGAGCGCAGTGAACCATTGCAGGGTGCGTCATCCGCACCATCATCATCATCATCATCATAGTCATCCCGGATGCGTCCGCCAACGCCTTCTACCGGATTTGCTGTAGTAGCAACAGCATCTAAGCCTACAGATTGCATGGTTTGATTTTGAATATACTATACTAGATGGTAGACATACTGGTACCAGTAACTTTTTTGTGCCTAAACGCAGAGAAGATTGAATTTGGCCATCATAGCACACTCACGAATGGGTACGTGTTGATGACGAATGTGCCGGTACCGGCGATTGGGGGGGGGCACGCCGCGAGGGCCCTAAACAAACGTCAATGTGGCCATGGAGCGAGCTTGGATCTGATCTGTCATCTCGGCATGGAGATGGTTCAAGAAAGACCATAGACGTTCTCAATATCTACGGAAATTGACTGTCATATTGATATACAATAATCGGAACGGCCACCGCTTCCATCATGGTAGCGCCAAGGCTTGAATCGCCAAGCTGGCACTAAGTATGCCAGTATATGAACCAGGCTACCTCATGTAGTTTGTTTCCTATGTGTGATGTATGTTCATTTATGACGCCGAGGCTCGAACGTGCCAACGGAAACCTGGTGGCCGGTGACTGGGTCAGTAGGTGTGCTCCATGCTCATTCACTTTACATAAAGCACATGCCTTGAGAAGAAAAGTTGAACATACATGACATTCTTGTACGTGAGAATATCTCTCAAAGCGATTGTGAAGCTCTTAGCTGGGCGTCAATGTTTCGGGACAAAGGAAACCCCGGTGTGACAAAGGCCAATCAATGATTGGGTATAGTTGGGACATGAGGCTGACGAATGCCGTTTCAGACGCTAGATCGACTGTCATATTTAAAATATATACAATGATCGGATCGGCCAGCGCCTCGATCATCGCAGCCCCAACGGCATCGCACTGCCAGGTGAATCGCGACAGAGCGAGGACGATAGTCCAACCGGATGAAACATTACGCTTGAAGGACACGCTCGTATCACCCAGTCAAGAAAACTTGTCACCCTGCCGAGCAACTTGCAAGCGCCGAGCGGAGAGTCAGCCCTCGGCGTCCTTTCTTTTAGCTCTTCTGAATCGAGGAATCCAAGTGGAATCGTGGATGCCGGATGGACGGCAGCGCCAAGACCTAACCACGCCTGACAATGATAGTGACCAAGTAAGTACCAGGAATGCCGACGAATCGAGATGGGATCCATCATCGGTTCATCGGTAGTTGTGCTATAAGACAAAAAGTAAAAAAAAAGTAGGGCACGGGGCGATTCAGAAGTATCTCATTCCTTATAAGCTAAGCTAGCCCTTCTGATGCAGCTTCCCTGTCTTTTTCCTTCTTCTTTTGACTTGAAGAAACTAGGAAAAGCATCACTTACATAATCCCCTTTTCCCCAGGGCCCAAAATGATACTTTGGGGCCTGAACCTGGCGCAAGCGTAAAGCTTCGCTTCCCGTGTCTTCATTTCAATCGTCGTCGCGAATTAGTCCAGCTTTACTGATGATAAGAATGATCAGTTATACATAACTAACCTAGGCTATCTTCCTCATCCTGCAGCGGCCGCACCAAGTACCTACCTACCTACTTAACTAAGTAAGTAGTGCTACCCCACGAAAAACATACCATGAACCCATCAAAGTTGATGCAACCCCAACCACAAGTACACAGCATGGTGCTGTGTACCCCCAAAAGGATGCTGAATACATATTCTAGGCCACGTGTACGGTATAACCACGTAGGCTTCTGTTTCTTTGAACACAACAAAACAAAATAAAACAAAACGCAAGAGGAGAATTGGAAAAAGGATAAGAAAGGGAAACACAACATAAGAGACAGACAAAGAGAAAGACAAAAAAAAGATCGAGACAAACTCGGTGAGGAGAGTTCAAAGGACCATACATGGGTATACTTTGCTGCCCTGCGTACTCTCCCTTCCCCCCCCCCCCCTCCCCATCTCCGGGGTCCAAGGAGAGCCACGGCAACGGACTACTTGCTGAAAAGACAAAGGAAAGGAGTGTATCTGGTGAGTGAGCAATGCATACAAAGCCCCTTCTTTGTGCGCCTCCAGGCAATGAACCCGGAGGTACCGTGAATCATGATGAAGAGCAGAGGCAAAAAACGAACAGAAAAAAGAAATAAAGAAAAGTGATTACAGACCGGGACGTGCTTGAGCAATGCCTCGGCCCTTGCTCCTTTGTGGAAAGCTGCCCCCGCGTCGATTTCCCTCGCGGCTCGGCTCGAGCACCCGAATCGAGTCCCTTCGTTTCGGCCTCGACCGTCCTTGGGGCACTCCGACCTCCCTACCAGAATCCCCAACAAGGCAAACAAGCTCTCTAAATCCTCTTCCTGCCCTGATGCGTCTTCCACTCTGCCTTGGTAACCTTCATCAATAAATCTTCATCCTTGACCGGGATCCACGACGTAAGCGCCTTCATGGCATTCTCAAAGTCCGAATCCAGGAGAACTTCCCTCAAGGCCTCGATCAGAGCTGCACTCGCCGCATGCAAGATATCGAGACCACTTGCCTTGCCTTGCGTGGGGGTAGGCGCCGAGGTCAACTTGTTAGATGAAGCAGCTGCTGCTAGAAACTTGGAGGCCGTTTTCGCAGAGGATCCTGTTGTTGGGGGTGGGGGCATTGACTCGGGAGCCTCTTTGAAGGTATCGCCTAGTAAGAGAAAGACGTCCCAGACGCGTAGTTGGGCGGCAAAGGGAATCGAGAGGTTGAAGAGCGTGAGATACCATTTCGTTCCGTAGGCTGTGGTGTGGATATCGAGTTCGGCCTGTTTCCCTGAGTAAGCACCTTGTCTGAACGGCAAAAACCTCACGAGGACTTACCAGCTTCTCCGCTACGGGCTTACTGAGCCAGGCTTGGTCAAACTCGCGCAGCGCAATCATGAGGCCCTGGAAATCAGGCGGTCGGTAGAGCCGCTCCAGCCCCCGTAACTGCCACATGCGGACCAACATGACAAACGCCTTCTCCTCGTCGAAATAGCACAGCAGCGTCGCGGCCAGCGAGGCCATGCCCTGCACATAGCCTGTGTCGGGGAAGTAAATGGACAGCGCGTGGAGTACTCGGAAGAGCAGCCGCTGGCCTCCGCGATATCTCCGCCGGAACATGATGTGTCGGCTAATGGTGCGCGGCACGTCCAAATCGATTTGCGTGTCGTCGGGCGAACTCGTCTCCTGCAGCTGACGAAATCGGCTGACGATATCGTTGGCAGATGGCGCCCCCTTGGTTTCCCTGGCCGAGGTTTCGAGAAAGGACCACCATGCTGCGCCGCGCCATCGATCCGGAATGCCCTTCCATGTCCGCTCAATAAGTTTCGGGTGTCGCGCGTCAAACTCAAACTCCATGCCCTCGCCGTGCTCGCCCTGCTTGGCCACCTTGGCCATTTTGCGCCATTTTTCCGATCTCTCCCATTCCTTTCGCTTGAGATATTCCGATATCTTTTCCACTTGAGATTCCTCCACAAAATCTTGCAGGTTGGGCGATACGGTCAGCATGTCGCCCGCCTCATCCATCCACCGACGGTTCCGATTGTGAGGTAGAAAGTTGCTTGCTGTGCGAATGATGGACCGCGAGGAGCGCATCGACGCCACCGATCGCTCCGAGTTGACCGTGTTGAGGGACCGAGCCGAGACTTTTCGACTGGGCACTTTGCTGCCGCCGAGCTGGGAGGCGAAACCCATGGGATCCCGTTTCTGCAGCAAATGACGTCTTCTAGGAGAATATTGTGCCGATTTCAGTTCCATGGATGGTGAGCTGTTCCGTGATGAGGATGTGGGCAGCCGCGGAGGGAGAATGAAGCCATATCGGTCCACGTCGGCACCGTCGACATCCTCCCAGTCTTCTAGCCCCCCAGCCAATTCGTACTCACGTCGCAGTCCATTATCCGGATGTGGGAGAGAGGAGCTTGCAGACCTTTGTCCTGCGAAAGCTGATCCAGGAATCGCGTCGCGAGCGCTACTTGCATGAGTGGTTAGCCAGCCATACATAGACATGTCGAGTAAATAAAAGGTGGCAAGCACCATGGAAGAAAATCGCGGTCAAGAGCCAAAAAGGAAAAAGCATACGAGACGTGGGAATCCTCCTCTGTAGGAACTTCAGGAGTAGGTTCCAGGTGCTCACAAAAGGAGAACCTGGCGCCGTTTTCCCAGTTGATGGCATCGCTGGTTTCATAGAGAGATCTCACCTTTTGAGATTCTTTTTCGATGTCGGGAGACAGAATACGGATGTCAGGCGGAGATTGGTGGTAAATCGATTTGTGGGACGATCGTGATGGAGGTGGCGGCGTGGGCGCGACGATTGCTTCGGGGACTGCTGTTGCTTCGCCTGTACTTGGACGCGCAGTGTCGACATCGTTTGACGAGCCTTTCACACTGGAGCGTTCCACACCATTGCCTTCAACGCCATTGCTATCACCACCAGAGGGCGGCTGTGAGTCTGCAGTAGTGTCGCTCAACGGTGCCACAGCAGCAGCGCCGTCCACAGATTGAACAGACATTGTCGCGCGCTTCCCGCCAAACATCAAGCTTCCGCGCTTTGAGAATACAAAACCGGTCATAAAGTCATGGTCGAGCAGGCTTTCGGTAGGAATAGAGATGGCAATATGGGCAAACTCGGCAGCCAGGTCAGGGGTGGCAGACAAGGTGCCGGACGCGGTGCCGTGACTGGTGGCTGGAGCCGACGGCGACAAAGGGGAAATGACAGTTTGTCGACGGCTGTTGGTATCGTGCAGCATCTGCCGAACAGCTACAGGCTTCGACGAGTGTGAGGGAGAGGAGGTTGGGGATGGGGCCGGGATGGACGAGCCCCGCATCAGGGGCGCGACTGGCTCCCGCTCCATTGGCCGTCGTTCCACTGGGCTAATCGAATCCGGCGTCTGGCTCTGGCTTGACTTTCGGCGGAAGCTAGGGAAGCGAAAGCTGGGTCGGGACAGCTTTCGCGGCAACGATGGCGACGACGACGACGAAGGCCACGCGGGGCGAGAGGGTGGTGGTGGTGATGGTGGTGTGGGAGTCGTGGGCGTTGCCTTCGTTCTTGTGGTTGTGCGAGTCGGGGGCGCAGCTTCTGCAGCGGACGCAGGGGCGACCGACGACGCAGCTTTGGCGGAAGCCGCGCTGCTGACCGTGCGCTCCAGGGCATCTCTGCGGCCCCTGTGACCCCTGTGACCCCTGTGATCCCTGTGATCCCTGCTGCAGTCGCTGCCCAGACTCAGACTCGGCTGACATGGGCCGTGAGGTTGACATGGCTGCTGCGCTGCGCATCCTTCACGGCTGAGCCGGGGCCCCTGCGGGTATCGCCGCTCCTCCCCACCAGCGCCGGCCGCAATGCAACCATCCGTCTGCAACTCCTCCTCATCCTCCTCGTGGATCGTGACGCTCTCTGAGACGCAGACGGCCGCGTGCCCAGAGTCGCGCTTCCTCCCGCATGGTGTAGCGTCGGCCGAGCATCGCAGCGCAGGGTGTTGCTCGCGCGGCGGCGCCACCACGACAGCAGGCCCGTAGTAGCACGACGAAGCCACCGACGACGACCGCACCGAGCGCGAGGCCGACGTCGTCGTGGTAGATCTTGACATGGTCAACGGGCGCAAGCTGGACGGGCTGGATGGCCGCCGCGCGTGGTTCCTGACCATCTTGGCCGGCGGCAATGGCAGCGGCGGCTCTGCTGGCTTGGTCTTTTCATACCGCAGCCCGATGAGCTGGCTATCGTCTCGAAATAGCTTGCCTCTGCCACCACTATGGCATTTCTGACGCACCGAGGAAAAGCGCGTGGGCAGCATCTTAGTCTCTGCGGTGTCAGCGGTGTCAGCGGGCGATCTTTGGTATGTGGTCCGTGGTCTGCGGTCTGCGGTCTGCGGTCTGCGGTCTGCAGTGTCTTGTGGGGGGGTTCAAGCAGGTCTGAGCTGCCAGCTGCGAGCTGTGAGAGCACGCAATGTATGGTTGAGTTGATTGCTGTGCCAAGTGCCAAGTGTCTTTGGCTATTGTCCTCGTCTTGTCTCGCGTGTTTCGCGTGCTTCGCGTGCTTCGCGTGCTTCGCGTGTCTGTTGCAAACGGGATTTGCAAAAGGGAAGGCGCAACCTCCGACAGCTGCCGGACGGCCGTCTAATATGTACGATGGACAGAGAAGGCGCGAGGCAGAGCTGCATGTGACGACTGGATGAGCTGCTGTGGCCTGTGAGTGCATAAAAACAGGGCGTTGTGCCGCTTGTGCGCCGTGAGCTGGAACGGCAGCCAAGCAGATGCGGATGCGATGCGCGATGCACAATGCAAGATGCAAGAAAAGGAAGCGGAATACCACACAACACGTTGCAACAGAATATGTATGTATGTACACCAAGAAAAAAGGAAAACAAGCAAGCTTGGGGAAAAGAACAAGTGATGAAAATGACGCAGAGTCTGAGAGAACAAGGCCAGCCGCCGGCACGCTGTCTGCCTCTCCAAGCCGCACGTCTCCGTACGCGCTGCCCAACGTGGTCAATGCTATGTGAACGGTCCGAGGTTCCTCGCAAGTGTATGCCGATGTGTAGGGTATGCGTGTAAGTGCCGCCTGACACGGGCCACCAGTCAATCTCTATTTCTTCATCAACCCGTCCCGCAAAGCTGTCGTCCATCCTTTCCTCCGAGAGCCATCAAATCAGGCCATGAACACCACAACGGCACAAACCCACAATGCTCATGACGCCCCATCCACGAATAACCGACGAACAAGTGACACGGCACACCAGCCAGCAAGACGCCAAAGAACCTAGCCGTTCTTAGTCCCGAGCCGACGCGGCGCCTCCCTTTCACCATCCTTCCACAATGGCCCAGAATGGGGGGAAAGGCGGGGAAAAGAAACGGGCGGAGAAACGGGCTTGTCTCGAGTCTCGACTCTCCACGGCTTGTTGTCTCTTTCTGTGGGCCATCCTGGCCGTTGCTCTGAGTTGAGCAGCCCGGTCCAAGGTTGGCAAATGTCGTCAGGGGGGAATGAATGCGTCTTCCTTTTGTCCGCCCGGTGTTGCAACTTGTCTGTGCCGCTGGCTTCACACTGATGAATGAACGACGACACCACAGCAAGACACAACCGAGCAATGCCCCAGTGCGTTCACTCATTGTCAAAGCACAGCCTGCCGCCGATGTGCCAGCTTCGTGAATCGTGCCCGAAAAGGGCGTACTCGTGGGTGAAACCTAAAAAGGACACCCACTACTCCGTACATCTAATGGATGTCCTTTTTAGGTTTCACTCACCTACCGTGTAGGCGCTCTACGCTGTAGCCTGCACTGGACCTGGGCAAAAAGGCCAGACAATATCTACCGAACCTTCAACCAACTCGCTGCGGAACCTGCTCCGGCACTTATATTATGTACTCGGTACTTCCTCGCTTCCTCTCAAGCCCAGTGACAGCAAACTTCAAAGACACCAGTACATCGGAACCGGAACCATCCAGCAGATCCACCACCGCCCAAACCCATGACCCATCTCCGCCTATCATGACGTGCATGTAACCCTTCGTATTGTTCTGTCCGTCGGCTTTGAGTTGGTCCAGGCGCTCGCGGCCCGTGTCTTCTCTGTTACCGTAGACGATGAACTGGGAACCAGGTGGACGGACTTACGAAAGAACCCCCACCTTGGTTATGAAAACGAGGGCCAGGCGGCTGTCTTTTGATTGGTGATGAGATCCGGATCCTGCAGGTACCCGCTGGCACAAAATGGGTTTTCCTTGCAACTTCTGCAACAACTTACAAGTACAACTGGGGTCTGGGACGTGCGCAGGTACCTAGGTATGGCTGCAATTTCTTGTTCTGCTTTTGATTTCATCCTGGCTGTTGTTTGTACGGAGTACTTGTTGAGAAATACGAGGCAAGAAGAACATTTACGGAGTACGAGCACCCACATGCACCCGGGGCCTTGAAAGTTGATATGTACATACTCATGTACATACTCCGTACAGCAAGCGACAAGCGGCAAGCGGCAAGCGTCGGGCCAACGGGGGACCCTTTCCATCAAACCGCCGCTGCCCGCCTTGTTCTACTCTACTCCTTCATCCTCACGGCTGCTTGAACCACAACTCGGCCATCATCTATAGTCTACATGTCATGTGCATACCTAGCGCATTAGCACGTCAATCCCGTGCCGCATTGTCGGCGGTCGCCGTGCAATGCTGTTGCACCACACTCCCTGCATCACGTTACCCGGATTGGGGAATGTTAACACTGTACGGAGTAGGTACCTAATAGGTAGGTGTGTGTTGCACAACAAAAGAGTGGGCGCAGCCGTCTGGCCACTGGTTTGTGCTTGTATATACATACCCCTATATACCCTGCGATAGTATGTACATATGTACTCTGTTACCTGTAGGTACATATCTACACTGTCCAGACTCGAGTGTCATGGACTCATGCCGTTTCTCTTCCTCGTCTTTGTTCCTTGTAAGTTGTGTGTGGGGGTCCAACGTCGGTCCGCTGACACCAAAGCCGCCGCCACTCTACTTACGTGTCTACGGAGCACAGGCAGGTATAGGTATGTATGTATGTGGTGGAGGGAAGCACCAAAATCGCCGCAAAAAGAAACATTTGTGTGACGTAGGTAGGTTTCCTTACGGAGTACACAGCACGATCAGATCGATGATCGATGATCAGCCCCGCATAGTATGACGACGTTGAAGATCAGTGTCGTTGCTCGGATCGAGTAGGAACCTGCTCTGCTGATTCGTAAAGGGCGCATGACGGAATAGGTAGGCAATGGGCATTGAGAGCAAGGCTTTGCGCTGCACGGCAGTTAAAACGAATCAGGTACATCCGTATAGTTGACCTATCTACGGAGTACAGGCTACAGTACTCTGTAGACTGTAGACTGTAGACTGTAGACTGTAGACTGTAGACTGTAGACTGTAGACTGTGCTCTATACAGAAGAGCAGCTTTATAGTATGGCCCTTCTTTTACACAGGGCATTCATTCTCTTCAACACTTCCGCTCCATAACTTACAAGACGGGCTCTCAAGTCTTGACGCTTGATTTGCAAGACGCCTCTTTTGCATGACTATACATGATGCTTCCATCCACCACAAACAGCTCACTTTTCCGCAACTCTCGGTTCCTCCCCCTCAAAAAGAGACCGCAGGATCCGCGCATTCTGTTCCTTCGTTTGATGGAACGTGGCTCCGTAATATTCCTCTCTTCCATCCACAATCGCGCGGGGATTCTATGCGATGCAGAGTAGATGTCTACCTGGCTACCTTGTATAACGTGTCTATTATGTATAACGTGGTTACTCCGTATGGTAGGTAAGTACCTCTACCCCACGTGAGCCGGAGCAAGGTGCTGGATTGGTACGATGTAGATAGATACAGTGTATTATGTAGGTACATAGCTGCTCCATCGCAGAGCGCGGGTTGTTCAGGAGATGTCGTCATCACTGATTAGGGGCTAGACTTTGGAGGCATTGCCAGTGCAAAAGCTGCTCTTCTTTTCGTCCGTGCCTCCCTGTTATTCGAGTATCTGTCCTTGTATCTGGCCCTGTCCATAGGTATCTACATACCTATCTGCCTGCCCATCTATCTCATGCATAGGTACCTAAGTTCTAGGTATGTCGTAGTCATCCCTCGGCCCGTTTGCCCGCTGTCCCTCCCGCTGTTCCGTGCCGGGGAACTCCGGCTCTAGATCGGCCGAATAACGCTTCATCTCCGTACATTACGGAGCAAATATGTAGGTACTCCGTGTGTGTATATGTACATACTTACCAGGTATGTACCTACCTACAACATACTTACCTATATTCTATACCCACTGCGGTATTTCTAAACCATGTACGGAGGACCAACCAAGTGCATACTCCCCCTTTCTCACGTGCGGCGACATTGATCCTGGCTTCCCAGTCAACACCGCAGACCTCATGAAACGATATCCCTCATAATGTAGCTGAACTACTACTGAGTATAGCATACCTTGCGGAATCCAAACACAAGAGGATCGATGGAATATGCCGGAGGAAAGTGAAAAGAAGTAACTTAATGCAAAGAGGTATACGCATAGTCCCTCCATCTTGTTACGCTCCTTACTATGTACAATGCCCCCCCTCATCCTCATGCACGCCAACCCATCGAGATAACACCACGGGTATCGCTTCAATGAAGTTCAAACTCAATCATCTCATCCACCACCACCACCACCCACCTCACCTGCTCCCTCCTTCTCATTTCACACCTCCTCATTCTCCCAATCTTTATCCTTAAACATAGGCTCCCTCCTCACACCACTTACTTCCAGCTTCTCCAAAAACTCCGCCGGCACCGACGGAATATACTTGCGCTCTCTCTCGCGATTAAATCCCCCAAATCCAGCCCCATACGAGACAAGCATGTCCGTAACAGACGGCAGCGTAAAGGGCAACATGAGTGCCGGATCCAGAAGGAGATGCTCCGGCGCATCGTCATCGTCATTGTCGATTCCGTCTTGGCTGGCCCGGGGACGTTCCGGTGGACTAGCTACGCTTCGGGGCGTGTCGAGAAGGCTATTGATGCTGTTGCTGTGATAGTAGCTGCTGCCGCGGTTATGCGTCGTCGCTCTGGTAGGTGTCGTAGGGCAGCTATCCGTTCCAGCCGCCCAGGGCTGTGGCGACGCGGCCATAGCGCTGCGACGCAGATCTCGATTAAGAGCGGCCTCTTTCTGTATCGCCTGGAGGTACTTTGTTGCGCTTTTTGGGAGGCCCTTTTCACCGACTTCGGGTCGGTAGTGTGTCGCGGCGTGGATGAGCTGCTGTGGCGTGAGCCTCTTGAGTTGCTGGAGGGTTCCGACTAGGGCTTCGAGGTCATCTGCGTCGAGCGACGAGAAGCACTGCAGCCATTGGAGCAGTTGGATGACGGGTGCGAGGAAGCGCCGAGCGGCGTCGATTGTTGTTTCGCCAGAGGCTTTTGTCTCGCCGCCTTCGTAGTGCTCTGCTTGTCGGTTGTTGGTTCGGGCCCAGTCTTCGAGGATGGAGACGTTCATGCGGATTTGCATGGCCTTGGTTCGTGCTAGGTATTTCCGGTTGGACATGATTCTGTTGAATAGCTCCGCACCGAGCCAGTATAGCAGCTGTGAGACAATCTGGGACGTGATGACGGAGTGGATGTCGTAGAGGTCCAGCACGAAGAGTGTGGAGGAGAGGAGAGAGGTGACGTTTCTTGGGGCGGGTTTCGCTCTGCGCTTCGGTGAGGGTGGTCGGAATCGTTTTTCCATCGGCTCCTCCTTGACTGTGGTCTTGCGCTTGAATAGCTTCCACTCATTCTGGAATGTGATGTCCTCGAACCCGGGGATCGTTTCGTGATCCAGCATGGCTGCGTCGAGGACCTTGTCCATGCGTCGTTCTGCATCCCGCACAATCAGAATAAATATCTCGTTGATGAGCTCCGCCAGGTGCGCCTGGAACTCGGCAGTCGCCTCCACGAGCCCGGCGTCCTTTTTAAGATAATGCAGAAGCAACGTGGCGTTGGAGATCCAGAAGGCGAGTATTGTCATGTCCCATTGACACCGTTCCACCACATCGTTGATCAGGTCCTTTGCCGTGCCTAGCAGTTTTTCTAGCAGCTCAGGATTGGCGTGGTAATGCGCGTATCGGGCACTCAAGAAAATCATGTTGGCCGGTACGGGTTTTTGCGTCGGCGAACGTTGTGGCGTCATTTTCGTAATGATGATGTCCAGTATCCGGTCCAGCTCGTGTTCCTGAAAGACGAACATTTGATCGTGCAGGCAGCGGCTCCAGTCAAACTCTTGTTGTTCCTCTTCGAACTCGTCGATAGCCTAGAATTGGGTCAATGATGAGCTTGCATTCATCTCCATGACATCTAACGAATTCTTGGAACACGATATAGTGTAACAGTAGAAAAGCAATTTGCATACCTCGGGTGTATCATCCATGCCTACGTTGCCCAGGTCCACTTCCAAATCTCTTGCGCTGTCCATCATTAACCTTCTTCGCATTTCGTTCTCGGCCATTTCCTCCTCGAATCGATCTTGCGAGAAGCCAGGGTTATAAAAGTCGTTGCCCATGCCTGCATTACCAATATTATAGCCATTGTCATGCAGGTAGAAGGACATGTCGCTATCCGGAGGGACAAAGTCAATGGCGGTACGCCCCAATGACGTTTTTTGCTCTGACGAGGCCCCGCGATCCAGGAGGAGCTTCGCAATTCCCTTGTGGCGGTTCGTCATGGACCACATCAACGCCGTCCACTGGTTCCGGTCCGGCTTGTTGACGTCGGCGCCCGCATCGATCAAAGCTTTGACAACGCTTTCGTGTCCCTGACATGCCGTCATTAGCCAATTGCAACAGATCTTCAAGGTCGTATGCGCGTGCGATCTCGACTCACAAAACAGCTGGCATATATCAATGGCGGGGTACCGTCTTCGTCGGCGATGTTCACGTCCACGTAGCCCCTGACATTACCGCCAAGTAATCTCGTGACCTTTTCTGCGTCACCATTGCTTGCCGCCATGATCAAAGCCTTTTGTAACCTGTCCTTCTTCTCCGACTCTGACAGTGTTTGGTCGCTGATGACCGTCTGTTCGTTCTCCAGCCCGTGCCCAGCTTCATTGGCGGCGGCTTGCGCTTGAAGCATCTCCATCAGTCGCGTGTCGCTATCCTTGGGGGCCTTGGGGGCAGCAGCAGCGTCTTGTCCATAGTCGTCGTCGTCGTTTAGTGAAAGATTGCCAAAGTTGAGGGGCTTCGCCACTGCCGGCGTTGTGAGAAAATGCGATTGGCCTGCCCGACAACAAAAAGATCAAAGAAGATCAGAAAAGCATTCGTACTTGAGCGCGGAGTTCGCCATAATTCAGGGTTCCTCTCGAGAGATGGACCACTCACCTTGCCAGCCGTCATACATCTCCGTCTCGGGCACATATTCTGCTTTTAGGGCATGCCTTCGGTCGTCCAGAGATGTGGGAAGGTCTGCGGGCCGGATGCGCGACAGGTGGTCGTCGATGTTGCTCACGTCCCCCGGATCCATGGCGCGCAGGGGCAATCGTAACCCAGGTTCATGGGCGTTG
Organism: Claviceps cyperi; assembly: GCA_018360075.1. Classification (NCBI taxonomy): domain Eukaryota; kingdom Fungi; phylum Ascomycota; class Sordariomycetes; order Hypocreales; family Clavicipitaceae; genus Claviceps; species Claviceps cyperi. Next base: position 46,367 of record SRPQ01000107.1, read on the forward strand.
GAGCTGCAATGTTGTGACAAGCTGCAGACTCTCCTTGACTCTTTGGCCTCTTGGTAACGAGATGCTTCCGGTCCAGCGCGGTCTAAGAGGAGCAGCGTGGCGGAACGTGGTCGTGCGATGGGGATGACGTTGTGGTACGGAGGAGACGATAAATCGCGGCTGCCGACGACTTGAGCTTACAAACGGAGTGGTCCAGACAAAGTGGCTCCAGACAAAAGGGCGCCCGAAGATGCCGTTTCAAATGATGTGGTTGAGATGATCCGGTTGAAGAGAGCTGACCGCAATGCTGAGGATGCGGCAGACGTGCTGTTCTACTGGCTGTCCTGCTGCTCATGCGGGTCGTCGTCATTAGCCGTCCAGTTTAAGTGGGTCCGTTGCGGTCGTCCTTATGTACCTCCTCTCTGAAAACTCTCTTGTTGTCACTTCTCCTTTGTCGTCGCTTGTTCCTGAAACTGATGAACGCCGTTGGTGGGGGCCGATGCTCCTGGAGGCCAGTCGTGAAGTCTTCGAAAATGCATTGTCATCTTGCTCTTCGCTTCGGTTTACGTTCCGCTGCCAAACTCATCCGAAAGCAACTCGACATTGCCAGCTGAGAGGACATCCGTAAACGGACGATACTCTCCCTACCTTGGCGGTGAGCACATCATGTTGATTCGACTCATGCTGAAGGACTGCTCTCATGACTAAGATGGAAATGGATGCGAGCGCTACCTCATGCCGGTAGCCTAAGGCTTTTCTTGAAAGCCGAGATAGCAGGTCTTCCAGACGGTTGCTGTGCATCAAAACTGGGCAATCATTGCACACCTCCCAAATTGGATGACTGATTCTCAAAAAGCTCGCTTTATTTACCTTTCTCAAGTCGGGCTCGTATTTCTCTGGACGACTGATTCTGACGACGAGCGTCCCTGCTGCTGCGAGAACATTTCCTTGAAGCTTCCAGCATGATCACACCTTCTGACCGAGGGCATCGACTCAACCCTGTTCAAGCCAATACAACATGCGGCAGAAAGACCAGATTTTTTAGGGCTGGGAGTCGCCAGAAACGGCAGTCTTTTAACCACTCGGACAAGCACGCGTATTTTCGGAAAGATGCGCAAAAATCTAGGTCAATGCAGAACAGCTCGATCGTAGCTGGAGTGTGGGCTCTGGTGTTGCAATGATTTGTGACTCTATTCTCGTCATCTTTCTTACACCGGGCCAGAAGTCAGAATGACAACCGACGAAATGATGCTGGAACTGGATCATCGTAAATTCTGCAGATCCGAGTGGCCTCGTTTACATACATGTTGACTCATGTGCGCCGAGCTGGGCGGAGGATGTCGTGTCAACACATCAACCACTTTTTCTGAAGACTGCATATGTACCATTCGCCGTCCAGTAATATATGCAGGGATAAGATATATCTTATCGGACGCATTCCTTTGTGTATCCTGGCAGAGTCTCCATGTCACGTGCAAATGTTATTATTATTATTATACACTAGCTAGGCTGGCTTGAGCTGGCCCAGTTCTAGAACCTCTACATGATGACTCATAGGGGA
>SRPQ01000108.1:0-47808 GCA_018360075.1 Claviceps cyperi
CCTCCCTACCTAAAACTGAGCAAGAGGGTGAACAGTCTTTTATGGCCAAAGCCTCTTGTGCGATGCCGGACAATCCTGTCAAGGGTGAATGCACGTCTGGTTGGCCCAGCACGGGGGCTGGTGACCCACAGGACTCTGGTAACCATCCAGAGCCTTCTGGCCCACCGGGTCACATGCCAACCAAGGAGAGACAACTGTCGTCTGGCAACCAAGATGCAACCCGACTAAGCAACGGAGTATGTACATAGTACTCCGTACCTTAGGTAGCTAAGGTAATCTACGGAGTACCCACAGCATCACCTCAGCAACAATGTACCTACTCCGCACAGAGAAAGGTCCGGAAAGTTAGGACCCATGCCATGGTCAACCTTGTAAACCTTCATTATGTAGTTACTCGTTTTCATCGTGACTACCGAAACTTGAGAACCTGTGTCGCTGTTGCAAACTTTTCGACTGTTGGACACTTCGACTATCAATAGTCAAGTCTCCAAAAGTTATCCAGATTGATGGTCGGAAGCTGGTCCTGCCTCTCGCAATCAGACCTTCCCCGGCCTCCGGCAGGCCCACATGGATGTACCAGCACAACAATGGTGGCATACAGCGACATCGCGACTCGAGCCTCTGTGCTAGCACTCAAGACAACTAGCAAGAGTACAGATCTCCCTATTCGGACCATAAATCGCATCTTCGCGACCGCCCTTGAACGCGGATTCGACCCTCAAAGCCGGCCGGCCCCTGACGATCAAAGATGCCCTAGTGGAAGATGCCCCACTATCCGGTTTGATGATTGATGGTTTGATCGACGCCGGCAGTGGGGCGCAGCGCGCCCCCCGCAGAGCCTCCCTTGGCGCCCTTGGGGCGAGTAGGCGGTCTAAGGCTAGGTGCACTACATACAACACCTATCTAGTACTAATGAAAAGTATTTATAGGGCGTAGCCACACCCTCCTCACCAAGATAGAAACCTTCCTTCCTTCACAGCTCTCAACTCCGATTGCAGAACCCGTTCGATACCTCAAAACCAGGTTTCACCCAGCCAAACTTTTTTTTCTCGAAATCTGTTTTCAGCTACACACTTGTTTTCACACCATTATTCACGCAAACTATCACAATGGCTCCGAACTCGTTTCTGCCCCCGGAGCGGAAGTCCCTTCCCAAGCTGAGACTTACGTCTCTAACCCCCCCTACACCGTTGCTCCCACCTTGACCGTTCCAGTAGGTCGAGCTCATGGAGCTGCAGACACGGGTTATCCAGGCCCAGGTAGCTCGCATGGCCGCTGAGGCGGACCGGGTGGAGGCGAATCAGGTTCCACGGCTCAAATTTCCCGGTGCGGACGTCGTCGATGTCCTCGACGGATACGCCAGCAAGTTCTCGAGCGATGGTACGGACTAGGAGGGGGAAATGCTCATCAAGTGAGCCAGCAGCGTCCGCTGGCGGAAGATCAGGGGCCGGGGCCCCCTGCACAAGTCGGAGCCTAACTTCAGCCTCTGCGCGATTCGCCTCAGCGGCCATGCGACCGGCCTCGACCTGGATCGCCCGTGTCTGGAGCTCCATGAGCTCGACCTGCTGGAGCAACGGTGGATGGGGGAGTTGGGGACGCAGGTCTCGGCTTGGGAAGGGACTTCCGCTCCGGGGGCAGAACCAAGTTCAGAGCCCTCCGTGGGCTTGGCGGTTCTCGTGGATGGAGCCATGGCGATAGTCTGCGTGAATACTGGTGTGCAAACAAGTGTGTAGCCGAAAACACATTTCAAAACAAGAGGTTTGACTGGGTGAGACCTGGTTTTGAGGTATCGAACGGGTTCTGCAATCGGAGTTGAGAGCTGTGAAGGAAGAAAGGTTTCTATCTAGGTGAGGAGGGTGTGGCTACGCCCTATAAATACTTTTCATTGTAGGTATGAAGGTTACAGTATCCAAGGTAACTACATGATACAGTTTTCCAATTTCAAGGACAGGAAACACGGGCGGAGGAGTCGAGGACTGTGGACCCACTTTGACCTGTGTAAACGCTGATTGGGGCAAACATGACCACCCCATACCATGGTGCTGATCACCTCAGCAAGCCGACAACTGTCAATAGTGTCGTTGGGAATCGTAACTTCGGCGAGCTGACAAGGCTTGCCCTGCATCGAAAAGTCCAGACATCTCAGTGTTATCAATCGTCAGCGTCGGCATCTCATGCTTAAAGCCATACAAACGCACTTCCCATCAACCATTGGAGCTGAACATGAATTGGTCGTCGCCCTCACTGCAGCCGCTCGGCGCTCAGCCTGGCGCATTATTAGACAGCCAATTCATATTCTACACTCCTCCGCCGCAGGTTGAAGCTTCACGTAGCTCTGGCCCAGGCCTGTTGCGCCACCAAGAGCACGCTGACGGCGATCAATACGGCACATCAGACGCTGAAGGCGAGCTCCAGAGCGCAAATCGTCACCGGCGGCGGGCTGTAGGAGACTTCAGGCCGCGTCGTCGTAACCATGGTGAGCTCCGCCAGCTAGTCGAAGGCAGAGATTGCGACCTGACAAACCTTTGGGAGCCCAGTTTACGCCCACGCGATCATCTGCCGCCGCCAGAAATGGTGTATGAGAGCTTCGAACACGCCGTCGCGGGCGTCACTGCGTGGGCAAAGGACCATGGGTTGGCTTACAAGAAGCAGAAATGGGCCAGAGGCGGCCGCTATAGACTTCTGATGTGCTGCAGTCGAAGCGGCAAGTGCCGCAAGAGGCTCGATGCTAGCGACTCGCAGCCACGGCGAGGCGCTGTGTCTCAGAGAACTGACTGCAAGATGCAGTTTTGGCTTATGGCGGTCGACTATACGCAGCTGGACGGTCAGTGGAGGGTCAAATGGTGCGAAAACAGAGCCAGCATAACTCACAATCATCCCCCCGCACACGACGTGGGAAGCATTGCCATGTACAGGCGAGTGACGCACAGTAACAACAACGAGCGCCCTGGCGACGTCATGTCTGAAGAAATCACCATTACGGGCTTCCGAACAAGGGATGTTCGCTTCCCTACGTCTCTGGACAAGACCGGTTCGGATGCCATGAACGCTGCGAGCGATTACTCATCTGCCTATTGCATCCTCGAGACGAATTCGTCCTTTTCCGGCCATGGCATGGTGAGTGCCCTTTTCACCACCTCCTTTATTACATCCGCTTTTTTTTGTGGCCCCCTTTCTGAACATAACGGGCCCCTATGGTCTTTCGATTGCCACTTTTAGACATTTACCATCGGACGCGGCAACGACATTGTCTGCGCAGCCATCCGCCACGTCGCCGAGCGTCTTCAAGGCAAGACGCTCTCTTCGCTCGTCGGCAGCTGGGGCCAGACATGGCGCTACCTCGTGTCCGACAGCCAGTTGCGATGGATAGGTCCTGAAAAGGGTGTCATCCATCTCGCCCTAGGGGCCGTCGTCAACGCCATATGGGATCTCTGGGGCAAGGTCCTGGGCAAGCCCGTGTGGAAAATCGTGGCCGACATGACGCCCGAGCAGTTCGTCGACTGCATCGACTTCCGCTACATTACCGACGCCCTGACACCGGCCGAGGCGGTATCGCTGCTCAGGGACGCACAAGTCGGCAAACCTGCGCGTGTGGAAGACGCGCTGAAGAACAAGGCCGTGCCGGCATATACCACGAGTGCCGGTTGGCTCGGCTACGGCCAATACAAGATGGAGGCGCTGCTGCGGGAGACTCTCGCGCAGGGGTACCGGCATTTCAAGCTCAAGGTCGGAGGTAATCTAGAGGAAGACAAGCGGCGGCTGACGATTGCGCGTAACGTAATCGGTTACGACCGCGGAAACATTCTCATGGTGGACGCAAACCAGGTCTGGTCGGTGCCCGAGGCCATCGAGAACATGAAGCAGCTCGCCGTCTTCCAGCCCTGGTTCATCGAGGAGCCCACATCCCCCGACGACATCTTTGGCCACAAAGCCGTGCGCGAGGCCCTCAAGCCATACGGCATCGGCGTTGCCACCGGCGAAATGGTCCAGAACCGCGTCGTATTTAAGCAGATGCTCATGAATGGCGCCATCGATGTTTGCCAGATCGACGCCTGCCGCCTCGGCGGTGTCAACGAGGTCATGGCTGTGCTGCTGCTGGCCAAGAAGTACGGCGTGCCTGTCGTGCCCCATTCCGGCGGCGTGGGCCTCCCCGAGTACACGCAGCATCTCAGCACTATTGACTACGTTGTCGTGAGCGGGCAGAAGTCGGTGCTCGAGTATGTCGACCACCTGCACGAGCATTTCCTGCATCCGTCTGTCATCAAGAACGGCTACTATCAGACGCCCATGAACCCTGGATACAGCGTGGAGATGAAGCCTGAGAGCATGGACCGGTTCGCTTATCCGGGTGAGGAGGGGTTCAGTTGGTGGACGAGTGAGGAGGCACAGCCGATCCTGACGGGAGAGAAGATCTAATTTGTAGCAAGGGAAGACAAGATCACACAATGAGAATGGAGGATTAGATTGTATGAATGTAAATTGAACTCGTAAGAAGGGAGCACAGAACCCGAAATTGAGGCTGGGGAGAAGGCCTACTGGATGAAGATACACATGTAAAATCAGTCAGCTGTGTGAAATGGACTGCATGAAAGTCGCAATCCATGTCATTTTTGAATGGCTACACGGGAGCACGCAGAGCTCCCTCACCAAGCGAAGCATGCACGTCGCCAAATTACAATTGTGGCTTCAAAAGTGGAGGCGTGACCGACGCGCCACAGCCCAACTTCTCCCACGCGATGGCTTCCTCCCACAAGAACGCAACCAACCTTCCCATAATGGTCCTCACCACACCATGGAACACCTCCGCGGCCTCGCGATCCCTGCGCTCTCTCACTTCCCTCTTTCTATTATGGAAGGGCTTCCTCCTAGCCGTGGCTCTCATCGCAGCTCTCGCGCCCGCGTACGACACGTCAACGACTCTCTTCTTGGAGCGCATGTACGGACGCGATGCCCGCGTTCCTCTTCTTGCCGCGCAGCTCACGCGATGGGATGCTCTCTATGCAATGCACGCCTCCATCCAGGGCCGCATCTATGAGCAGGAATGGGCGTTTGGACTCGGCTTGCCCGCCCTGGTGAGCGGCATTGCCCGACCTCTTGCTGGGGTGACGCCCTCAGGGTACGCTCTCGAGCCCATGGTGGCGATCTTGTTCGCGCATATCACGCACTTCCTCGCGGTGCTTTGTCTGCACCGCCTTACCGTGCTGCTATCTGGTAATCCGCAATTAGCCTACCTATCTGCTGCGCTGCACATCCTTTCTCCGGCAGGATTGTTCCTTTCGGCGCCGTACAATGAGAGTCCGTTTGCGTGCCTTGCATTTCTGGGCAATTTGATGTTCGCGGTGGGCTTGACGAGCGCGCTGCTGGGACCGCTCCGGACACATGGGGCTATGATTGCGGCGGGCCTGTCATTTGGCCTGGCGACCGTCTTTCGCAGCAATGGTTTGACGAGCGGACTTTTGTTTGCGGTTGAAGCCGTAAACAGTCTGCGCAGGATCGTTGTTGCCGGCTCGGGCTCGCAACGCGTCGGCGGCCTGGTGGCCCTGATAGTAGTTGTCCTGGCCGGACTTTGCGTGGCTGCTGGATCTGTCGTGCCACAGACATTGGCGTGGATGAGATATTGCGCGGGGGATCGTGATGTGTCGCGACCGTGGTGCGACAGGATGGTGCCAAGTATATATACATTCGTGCAAGAGAAGTACTGGTATGTTGTATCGCACTATTCTCTTCGCTTCTGATCCTTTTGTTGTATTCTCCTATTCTCCTATTCTCCTATTCTCCTATTTTATCTTCTCTCATTCCCTTGTCCGCCCTTTGGATCATCATAATCCTGACTCACGCCTTTTTGCCACAGGGATGTCGGCTTCTTGCGATACTGGACGTTGAACCAGGTGCCTCTGTTTCTACTCGCTGCGCCCATGCTCGCCATCCTTCTTACGTCGGGCATCGACCTGTTCCAAAATCCGCAACAGCTAAGCAGGGTGGCAGGCAAGCCAAGAAACAACGACGAGGGATGCAAATGGTTTGTGCGCGCGCTCGCAGCCAGCCAAGTCGTAGTGGCGGTCCTGGCCATTATGACCTATCACGTCCAGATCATTACGCGCATCTCTTCCGGACACCCGGTGTGGTATTGGTGGGTGGCTGGCTGCCTGATGGAGAAGAAGAGGCAGCGTCTGGGGACAGTCATTGTCATGTTCATGATGTTGTACGGGGGGGTTCAGGGGGGGCTGTTTGCCACGTTCCTGCCGCCGGCATGACGGCGCTACCTAGGTCTTGCGCGACTCTGCATGCAAACAAACGGATTATACAAAATACCAGAGGACAGACAGCCTCATCGTTTTAAACGCCCGACCGGCGATGGAGGTGTCACATGCCGGCACATACACTTCAGGAACACCATAAAGAGCCATCCGTTTCAAGGTGCCTACACACATAACATAACATATCGGATGGAGCCTACATCTGATCATGTTGAGTGCATGACTGATGGAGAAGTTACCACACACATTCCGTCACACCGAAAAATCAGGGACTGACTCCATACAGAGTTATTGCACCTTGAGGCGCTCACTCATCAAGCATGTAACCATCTCACAAAATTGGAGCGCGCGAGTGATTAATACACAACCATCCACAGACGGGCGCGTAGTCGCACCATTCTGATGTAGTGGTTCCGAACACACCGCAATGCTCTAATGCAGTCATCTCGTACCTCCAGCCATCCGCGCATCACGACAAGTCGGCGCCTCGTCTGCAGGACGCCAATGTCGTGCGTCTTGACTTCTGTTACAAAAGCCCTGGACAGCCAGCGAGACAGAGAGAAGGCTCGTTTGTTGGCTCAAGCTTTGATAAGTTTGCAGTCCTCCCCTTTATGTGTGATTGACAACTGCCAGCAGATGAGTGAATCACTGCACGGGACATAAAAAAGAATGTTCACAGATCGCACATTCCTACAAAAACACCATTCGTCTCGTCGATATTTTCAACAAGTCGAAGAGATCCAAAACGGTCCTTACTTCATCAAAGCACTGTGCCTCTTCGAAATTTTGTTACCCACCGACCACCCCAATCCGAAAGTCCCTCTGCGGACCATCATTCGCTCCAAGAAAGAGAATGGAAAATTTTCTGAAAGAGAATAGAATGGGAGCTCCTCACCAAGCAAATACAAATACGAACGTCACCGCCCCACACCGCGCCATCGAGTCCCGAGTCTCCCGACCATTCACTCTGCACGCGCCGTCCCAATCGGGTTCGATCCACACCAATAATGCCACGACCAATCCGACGTCCTTCTCCTCGGCCTCCTCGGTCAGGCCTCGCAGCAACGGCGACGATGACGACGACGACGAAGAAGACGATAGTACTGACGACCTAGATGGTCTGCTTAGCGACGTCATCTCCGTCCACGACGATCTTGCTACATGGCTTCAACATACGGGCTTCTGGGATGTGGACTACAGACGGGCCATGCTCGCCGACGTGCGGCGTCTCAAAGGCCTCGAGGCGGAACGGGCCAGCGTCCTGAATAGAATCCGCGCCAGCAAGCCGGGAATCACGGGTGGTGATGCTCCAGCCTTGGTTCCCATTGCTGCTGCTGCTGCTGCTATTGCTACGGCTGCTACTGCTACTGCTACGGCTGCTACGGCTGCTACTGCTACTACTGCTACTACTGCTACTACTGCTACTACTGCTACTACTGCTACTACTGCTACTACTGCTGCTACTGCTACTACTGCTACTACTGCTGCTACTGCTGCCAACGCTACGGCTGCTACTGCTGCTACTGCTGCTACTGCTGCTACTGCTACTGCTACCGCTAATACTGCGGTTGCGCCTAAGTCGTCTCACACATGCGCATCGGCGCCAGCTGCTTGTTCAACGAACTCGACAATGGAGGCGAGCCTGGCACGCTACGAACTTACTGGCCCACTATACAGACGAATTGCGCAGACACCTGCTGTCAAAAAAGGTAACGACTGCTCCAAGAAGCACCGTTCCGTTCTTGTGATGCACAGATACGCACTCAAACGTACATACATTTACTTCCATGCCTACATATATTTCCAGAGGAGGAAACCAAAAAGAGCTAGTAGAACCTACATTAATGCCCTCCAGGAACGCGCTACTTCCTCGTCAAGTCATCCACCATGACCAACGTCATGAGGTCCCAACAGGACGTAAGTCCCCCTTCTTATGTCACTAATGGGCCAACACGCTCCCTCGAAAGACACACGCTGACCCTCCACCTCAAATCAGAACCTCTGGGTAACACAGAACAAAAACGGTTCCCTCCTGGCACAAGCCTTTTTGGAGAGCAAAACCGTCGTGCTCTTCTTTTCAGTCAACAGATCCAAGGCTTTCCAGGGATACGTACGCCACCAATGTCTTCACACGCACTCCCTGTTCCCCTTTTGTGTGTAAATAAAGAAGAAAAAAACGAACCTATAGCGGGAGAGGAGCCTCCATACGGCAAAGAGACTGACTTGAGCTCCCTGATCTAGGCACACATGACTTCCCTCCCCGACGCCTCCATTCCTCCCCCCCTCTGGATCACCGCCACCGCAAACGACATGCACACGACGCACCCCTTCCACATTCACTGGGTCAAAACCGCCGAAATCTCCTTTTACGAGTTTGCGCACCTCAAGAACGCCCTTAATGAGCACCTCTCCGTATCTGTCGGCCGAGATGGCCAGGAGTATCCCCAAGACTGTGGACGGCGTATGGTGCAAGTCATGAATAGGGTTGCTGCTGCAGCAGTGGCCGCTGCAGCGGCGGCGAGGGCCGGGAACAAGACAGGCATGGCGATGACAGGGCTGGATAGGTCGAAGTGGTTTCGGAAGGGAGTGCCTGCGAATCCGGCTTTGGAGCCTATGTCCAGGCCGGTCTCAGTGCCGGTCACGTTGCCGGTGCCCATGGGTGTGGGTGTGGGTGTTGGTACGGGGAGGGTTACGTCCAAGGGTAGAGGTGCGGGCGTGAGCGCGAGCAAGGAAGACTTGCTGGTGGATTTGGAGTATTGTAACTAAAGTAGCGGCAAGGAGGAGCAAGTTTTCCTCCGAGTATGAATACTGTACGGGGATGGTGATGTCATGGCAATGTAAGTTAGATGACGATGGACAGATTGAATAACCAAGCCACGGCACACATTGCACTGCAAAGCGGTAGCATCGGGAGCAAGCTCATAGTAGCCATTCTCATCTCATGTTTCTTCTATTCAAATAACTTATACAAGACCGCATCAACGCCCCGCACAGGTTAAGAAAAAAACCCTGTCAAAAACACAAAACACCAAGCTCCAGTGAGTAATACTATACTATACACACATCACATCACATGATGAAGAGGGCCAAAAAAAAAACATTTAAAAAAGCGAGTGCCATAAAAAAAAAGAAAAGCCAACAACACACACAAAAGAACGTTTCCTTTCCCCATTCCATACCCACAGCCCGGACTAATAGTCTTCATCCTCAGAATCGCTATTATCATGCACCCGTATAGCCCTCCATCTCCGATCCGTCAAGTCCTGCGCAGCAGTCCCCTCACTCTCTGGGTCAACATAGCCCGCACCGCCCGCCACACTCAGCGCCACCGGCAAAAACACCAGAGCATGCAGCGCCGCAAACACCACGAGCGCCAACCACACCCGGAAGTAGTATATTTCGAAAATCTTGGACCGTGTAAACGCCAGCACGCACACGCCCAGGAGCTTCGTCACCGTAATCCCAGAGAAGACTGACCCCCCGACATTGACGAGACTAGTCCACGCGCGGGCATCCCGATCTCGCAGCGTCGTGTTGTTACTCTCCATGACAGTCCGCGAGGGGAACGTGTACGCCCTGGCAATGTGTGCGCAGAATTCGACGGAAATTCCCACGCAGATGATGAGGTTTACTAGCGATACCGCATTGAGGGATACGCCAAAGACGGCCATGGCGCCCATGATGTCAATGACGCACATTGTGACTGTTATGGTTAAGACCGCCGAGGTCATTGCTGAGCCGAGCAGGATGGCGGCGATGACGAAGATGATGCCCACGAGTGCGGAGAGGAGCGCCACGGTCAGAGGGATGATGCTGAGGTACTGGTCAAAGAAGATGTAGAACACGCTGTAGGGGAAGACGTCTTGTCCGGTACGCGCTGTGATCTCGGATGCGATGCGACGGGCCGCCGCGTAGGCATTGATGAAGTCGGCTTGACTGCGGAGAGGTGTATGTGCTGTTCGGAAATGGCTGGCCTCAATAGTATTGTCGTCGTGATTGATCGCCACTGCGTCGCTGTAGGCTGCCATGCCACCTAGGGGACACACGTCATCTGCTGGAGAAGACAGAAACTTGTCAAGGTAGTGGATGAATTCTTCGTCTTCTGGCATGCCGTATAGGGTTGCGTTCCAAGCTGGTTTTCGATGCGCGAAACACGTCTTGCCGTCCTCTACGCAACACTGCTCGTAGACTGGATTGAGCCACAGGAAGAAATCATCCATCCAGCTCGCGGTGGGGGAGGCAATGTATGACACATTCGGGCGTTGGCGCTCGAGTTCTAGCGTTTTTGTCAAGGATAACCATTCGCAAGAGGTAAATCTCGAGCAGACCGCTTGCTGTTGTTCGCGGTGGGTCATGTCGACCCCGCGGGTGACAAAGTAGACAGGCGGCCCGGTCTTCATGTAGTCGTACAAGTCGTTGAAATAGGGAATCAAGTACGATTCGTCAGGAATCGCCACTCGCTGGTCAAGCCCAATTTCAATCATGGGGATCAAGGCAAGCGCAGCGGAAAAGACGCCGAGGAATACCACAATGACACCCAGCTTGACGCGCTTGAGGAGCAGCCGAGGCGCATACGTGTTTTTGATGAAGATCTGGAGAATACTTTCCTCCTCAATCTCGGATACGTGGCCGCTACCCACGAAGCCATTGTTGCCATTAGTATAGATTCGAGCCTTTTTGATTTGCCACCACGGCCAAAGTTCGCATCGACGGTCTTCCACGCGAATCTGGTTCAAGGCGAGGAAGGAGATAAACATGGTCATTTGGAGGAGGGCATTGATAAAAACAGCTCCAGCCGCGTAGGCAGCAAAGTTGCGCACAGCGGGCATCCCCACGGCAGCACCCAGCGCAAAGGCCACAGTCTGTGTCAAAGCAGAAAACAGAATCGAAGGGCCCATTCGGCCGAGGGCTCGCGCAACTCGCTCCTCTACCATGCGGTCGGGGCAGCTCAGGTTGACTCGGTCTAGTTCGTGAACAATCAAGAAGATGTTGTCCACTCCCACGGCCAACACGATAAAGGGAATCACTTCCACGATAATCAGTGTTGCCTTGAGACCTACCCACGAAAAGAAGCCAATGGATGCTGTGATCGACATGAGGACTATGATGATGCCCAGCAAGCCGAGCGAGACCTTGGATTCGACGAGAAGCAGCGCCGGGTTGCGGAAAACATATTTTAGAGGCGTGCCAAGAGCCATGCAGGCATACATGAACATGACAAGGTAGCTGATGACCACAATCTTGGCATCGGTATTGGTTGACTTGTTTAACTCCTGCTCCAGACTGATTTCTGTGTTGAACGACAGTCGCAAGCCCCTCTGTTTGGCCTCGTCTTGTACATCCAACAAACGGTCGCGCAATTTGTTCTCCCAATCGATGGCTGTGGCACGAGCGTCGCTGCCCTCGGGTGGGTTGTTGATGACCCAAGTGACGGTAAGGGCCTGTGCTTCCGTCACATCTTCGTCATATCCTCCCAAGATCATGCTAGGATCAATGGGTTGTCCAAATTTCGGTCGGCAGTCGACGGGCGATTCGGTACACTTTCGAAGATGGTCTTTCCATGTCTTGGCATTGATCTCGCCACCCTGAGGAAACCAGTAGCCTGTCACCGACTGGACGACACAGGCGTCGCCCATTGGCTTGAAGCACAAGTCACCAAGATACTTGCCGTAGGTGTCGCTCTCCAGAGTTTCAATGCTTTTCTCAACGTCCATCCACCACTTGAGCGTGTCGTAACTCAAAACCGGACCGGGTCCGCTTGGCAAAGTGTCATTGACTAGAAATATCTTTTCTGCGCGGTAAAAGGGCCCAAAGTTGGCGTCGAAGTAGGCCTTTTCTTGCGCGGCCGCAGACGATGGGCTCACCCATAGGCGCGCAGGATCCTTCTCCAGGTCGAATTTGAACCAGCCAGCGCTCAGAACGGCGACAACGAGTAAGCTGAAGCCAATCGTAATACCAGGAAAGCGTGAAGAGGCATGGCCAAGACGGTAAAATAAATCGTCGCACCGATCATTGATCCAGTATCGTTTAGTTGGACGATCCCGCATGGCTTCCGTCAGTACAGGACCGCCTTCGTCTTCATCATCGCTGTGTAGAGCTTCGTGAAGTAATCGCGTTCGCTCAATTCTGTGCTGAGCATATCGCTTCCATGCCACATGGCCGAAGATGGTGGCGGAAAAGGCAAAGAGAAGTATCGAGTACGTGAAGATGGACGCGAATGACAGACATGGCAGCGCACCAACACGACATGAGCCAGACTCCTCTACATCAGGAAGCTTGGGGCACATTTCAGGACAGTCGACGCAGACGCATTGGTAATTTGGATCCTCATCGTTGCATTTCTTGGGTGTCATGTCCAACGCGCCCATGCTGGGGTCCTCGTATGATTCGGGGTAGTTGATCTGGAACGGCGAGCCTACCAGCAGTTTCTTATCACCCAAAAACTTGAGCATGTCGTGGTAATTCTTGGCACCACCTCCTATCAAGTCCATTGCTCTGCTATTGGCACCGCCAAACTTGACTTCTTTGCAACTGTCGTAGAACCCGGAGCCGTATTCCTCCGATATAAGCTGATCTAACTCCGTAACCAGCAGCTTGTCATTTTTGGGAGCAGCCTGCGTAACGTTGACGAATAGTGACTGATCGGGAGAGCAAGTAAACTTGCAGAACATGTTGAAGAAGTTGTGTTTGCAGGCAGGACAGGAGCCAATGAGGGTATTCGGAGTGCCGAGCTCGGACTTGAGGGATCGGACCTGAAGGAAATATCAGTGAGCAAAACAAGCTTCTTGCACAAGGCCGAGCGTGGGAGCTACACTCGTCATTATTCACCTGATCCAAAGTACAGCAGACTGGACCATCGCTCCATTCTGCTCCGCAAAGGTTGACAAGTTCTTGTCGCAGTTCAGCATCGGGGTCTTGGGCCAAGTCATTGTCAAGGCAGGGAAGCTCTTTGCCGAACAAGCTCTGCTTGCCACATTGGCCCCGAAATGCGCAGCGGCCGGCTTCATGCTTGGCAGTATAAGGCGCTTCGTCGGCAACGACAGTTTGTAGGCTAGGCGACAAGGCAATGCCGAAAAGAGCTGCGGCGCGGTGACGCATCTCGGAATGCTGGACGGCCACTCGGCCGGCGGCGAAGAGTCGAGAGATGCGTGGGTCGACACAGAAGCTACTGCAGTCGCACAGAACAGAGTGGCGCCGACTCGCAACGGGAAAGACGGTCAGGCGTCAGGCGAAGCAGGCCGTCGAGAGCTTGATGGATGCTGTAGTTGTTGTCCCGACGAGAATCGAGACGTCGAGGCGCGTTGGGACTTGGGCGCCGCAGCGAAAGTGCTGCTGCCGGCTGAGGTGCTCCGTTGCAGCGCAGCCACGGCTCATCAACCAGTCAAATGCACGGAGTGATGCTTCAATGTTACCTAGCGGCTGGGGTAAATTAAACTCGGAATGGAAAGCTGCTGTTCCTGCTGTTGGTATGGAATGTGCCTGGATTCTGGACTCCGGAGCTTCTTTCCTACCTAGGTAAGGTAATGGACTTGGTTCCTCTCTGCCTTCTCGGCTCTGCCTTGGGCTTGGCTTGGCACCTTTGGCAGCGCATGGATCGACAGCCATGACAGCCATGACGCATGTACATGCGCATTTGCGTCATCGAACACACATAGTACGGAGTACATACATATCAACGATAATCATACACCGGTTTGGCATAGCGCACGTACATTTGTGAATGGAATGGAGTATGTACTCCGAAGTAGGGATACTAGGTAGGGATACTAACCTACTCCAACTCTTGCCTTTATTACCACATCGTCACACAGTTGTATGCTGAAGCCTGTAAGCGAAAGTGTATCGGAATCTAAATGGTTGTCGGCAATTGATCGTCTTGTTCCGTCACGACTCGCATCTTCTTCGACTGGGCGCGTGAAGCAGCATAGTCATGCTGTAAAACATAGAGACGGCTTATCACCCTGCGTCGCAGATTCAGAGGAAAAGAATGCAACGCAAGGAATGGTTCTCGATGCTCTATCTTGCGTCCACGCGATGATTGATTCGCTATGGAGTCGTGGACCCAGTTTGCCGAAACTCAACTCCAAAAGGCGCTAATAAGAAGTCGAGTCCGTGATGCGCTCTCTCGGTTCAGCCTCTTGGACGCGTCTACCGTCACCTACGTACCGGTCCCACGTCCCAAGGGCTCCCGAGAGTCTCATCTCAGGCCCCATGCCCAGCAAACTCTGCGCTGCTCATACAAACGCGGCCTCGTTTTTACCGAGAATAGCGCTTGTTTGCTTTGCTTCATTACTTAGGACTCTCTTTTCTTTTCGCTGCCGCATACAATTGCACATTCTCTGGACTTCTCACAGCCTGAATAATGACAACTGACACCATTCAGCTGTTTTCGTTGCTCAGGCGCTCATCACAATCTACGTGCCAGCGGCAACATATAATATGACGAGTCGGAACGATTCCGAGCTCTTGCAAGAGCTGGTGGTAAGTGTCTGGCCAAGTAGAGAGTGAACCGAAATGCGCCGCTCATTGCCAATCAGCCCTGAGTCTCTGACAACGCATTTTCAAACTGTTCAGACCACGGGCGTTGACGCTTCTCCGGCAGGACTCGTTCCACACATTATTGGATGAGGCTCTCATTGTAGCCATAGCAGGCGACTTTGAATTAAAGGACCCTTCTGCATACGCAAGAGCGCGATCAACACTGGACCATCTGGCGCAAAGCGTTCCCTCGGAAGAAGTATCTGGCTTTAATCCTAGCGGCCTTATATTCGATGCGGAGGAGGGAACAGGCCACCAAAACGCGCATCTTGATCGTCTCGACCATGAAGACACGTCGACAACAAGTGCTAGCCACACCACATCACAGGTTTATGCGACGGACAAGTCAAGCACAGATGCATCATCCCATGTGCCGGACTCTCTTAGACTAGCTCTCCGGTTAACGTCCTTTAATAAGGACAGCGAAGAGGACAAGGTTCTCGTGCTGCAAAGCATGTTCGCCGAACTCAAGCCCTATGATGTCAGCTATGCGCTCAAGAAAGCGGACGGAGATTTCCAAATGGCACTAGACGATTTGCTCAACATGCAGTATCTGCAGACGACGGGACAGCAATCGAAGGGTGTAGATGGATTCTTCGTGACCGAATCCAAGGCGGGCAAACAAAAAAGAAAGAAGAAGGGGGACAAAAAGGTGGCATCCTCTGATTCCGACCTATCCGGTAGTACAAGCATATCGAACCAGACTTCAGCGACAGACATTGGTATGCTCTCTCCCGCATCGTGTTATTTCTGCATTCCCTGATCATTTTTTCCTTCACACTCCCTTGACCCCCCATTACCCCATTGTCTAACTTCCAAGAACCAGGCCAAGATGAAATGCAATACATTGCAGATAGATTCGGCGTACGATCAGATGAAGTCACGCCCATCTACCGCAACTGTGAAGGCTCCCAGGGCGCTACCGTGGTAAAACTGTTGGAACAGTACATCTCCCACGGCGTCGAAACCCAGGACCAAGCAGGCCAAGAGACATCCGACACTCTGATTAAGAAATACCGCCACGTGCCGCCCGAACTCATGCCCACCATAGTCCACGTATCGGGCTCCATCCCCCAATTCGCCGAAGACATCGCAGCGCTCCTAAACAAGCACTTCTCCAAGCCCATCAAGGCCAAGAAGATCGACCTGGCCTACAGACTGACGCCGCTCCCCCAAGGAGAAATCGAAGGTAGCCAGCATCTCTCTCCGGGCGCCGCGAATGCTTCACAAACAGGCCCAGCCTCTACATCTACATCGTTGAATGTCAAGAGCGTGGCAGAGGCCCTGGGCCGCGCAGACACATACCATCAAGCGCGCCGCGACGCTGCTTCCTCAGCAGCCCAATTACATCGTCGTGGCGCATCGAGTCCTCTGTACAGACAAGCCGCAGGGTACTACGCAGACCGGGCACGAGAGCAGGCTCGATATGCCCAATCCGCTACCTCAATAGCCGCGGATCTGCTCGTGGATGAGCAGAGTACGCGCCGGTCTATCGATCTTCATGGTGTGCTTGTCCACGATGGCGTGCGCATTGCCCGGCAAAAGGTGCAGGACTGGTGGCAAGGGCTTGGGGAGATGCGGGCGAAAAAGGCACGAGAACAGGGCGGCTTTACTGTCATTACGGGGCTGGGCCGTCACAGTGCTGGAGGGGTCTCGCAGCTGAGGCAGTGTGTTGCGGCGGCGCTGCTTCAGGATGGCTGGAAGGTGAGTGTTGAGACGGGCAAGTTTGTTGTTCTGGGACGACGGTGATGCGCGTTTTGTCGAGTTCGCGAAGAAGTAGCATTGGATTGCATGATGTACCATATAGTGTGCATTGGACGGGACTGAGGATTTTGGAACAAGTGTACTATATTTTGGCATATGACGAAGCATGTTCCATTCCAGTCTAGGCGCAGCGCAGTCTATCAGTTTTGAACTTCTGATTGCTCTGATATGTACGCACCAACGAAGAAGGTTCAAGACAATAAAGCCATAGCGAGGATGCCCCCGAGTACACCCAGTTTCGGTAGTCCCCATATAAATCATCTTGAATATCTCAGAACATGTTTCCAATCTGGCATGGTGCGGTGTGGTCTCTTGTTGTGGAGTTTGGTGTCTCGCTTCGGATGCATCATCGTATGAATAGGTAGGTACGTACACATGAGATCGTCTGCTCATGACTCATGAGCATCGTCGCCATGATCATTATAATCATCATCAGCCATGTGGATCCTGCTCCCCATATCCCTCTGAGCCCTAGCATCTATTTATTACACTTCCACCAGATGTGACTTTAGTCCTGAGCACGATTTCTGAGGACTGGTCGCATTGAGGGCCAGTCGTGCCTCCACTCCTGGGGACTCATTGCAGACGTTCAAGTAAGTGACACCGCTTGACCCAGGCCAAAGACATCATCCCAAGAGTTGCCCGTCACATATAGGTAGTGCGCACGCCGTACAAGGTACCTAGCCATAAAGAAGGTTTCATATTCTGAACGGACCTCTAGCCTGTCTGATAACCCATCTATCTATCTACGAGGAATCATCATTTCACAACCTGCAAAGTCATCCCCATGATAAAAAATAAAAAAATCGCTTCGAGAACAAAGTAAACACAGCTACATCAGCTCAGAAACCCTGGCAGACACGCGGACCGTAGATATGGAGAGCTTCCAGATACACACAAAGCGTGAGACTGACGCACTCACAGACGCCATCTTTCCTTTCATCCATTCATTCCCCCGGCATCTAGTCTACAGATGGGGAGGATATGTATACAAAGGACGTGACATTCGATTACTGACCAGGGGAAACGAGCTTCCCGAGTGACTTTGTGTTGGCGGTCCACCCTCCAGCCAGGGCTGGACCACCGTTCTCCTGTGCGAATTTCTGCATTCTCGCCTCTAATTCGGGTCGGAAGTGGCGGATGAGACCCTGAATGGGCCAGGCGAAAGCCTCACCCAAAGCTATAGATATGAACGCATTAGAATCAGTGCTGCATGTGTAATGTATTTTTTGGGGGTGGGCTGTCATGTATACATACCGCAAATTGTGTGTCCTTCGACCTGCTTCGTCAACTCCTGAAGCATGTCAATCTCCCTCTCACGTCCCTGACCACGCTCAAATCGAGACATGATCTGCTCAGTCCATTTGCTGCCCTCACGGCATGGCGTGCACTGGCCGCAGCTTTCGTGTCTGTAGAAGTGGCTGAGTCGTGAAATAGCACGCACGACATCAGTGCTCTTATCCATGACGATGACGGCAGCAGTTCCGAGACCGGACTGGCTGTCTTTCAGGGCATCAAAGTCCATCAACTGTTCATCGCAGATGTTTTTGGGGAGAATTGGTGTCGAGGAGCCACCAGGGATGATGGCTAGAAGGTTGTCCCAACCACCACGGACGCCTCCGCAGTGCTTGTCTATCAGCTCACGCAACGGGATCGACATTTCCTCTTCGACAGTGCACGGGTTGTTGACATGGCCGGAGATACAGAACAGTTTGGTACCCTGGTTTCGCTCACGGCCAAAGCCGGCGAACCAATCTCCGCCGCGGCGACAAATTGTGGGTGCGACGGCGATGGTCTCGACGTTGGCCACGGTTGAGGGGCACCCGAAGAGACCGACAGCAGCAGGGAAGGGAGGCTTGAGACGAGGCTTGCCAGGCTTTCCCTCCAGAGACTCGATCAGGGAAGTTTCTTCGCCGCAGACGTAGGCACCAGCGCCACGGTGAAGATAGACGTCGTAGTCGTATCCGGAGCCGCAGGCGTTCTTGCCAATCAAACCCTCCTTGTAGGCTTCGTTGATTGCATTCTGCAGGACGGCTGCTTCATACACAAATTCTCCACGAATGTAAATGTAGGCAGCGGACGCATTCATGGCGCGCCCAGCGACGAGACAGCCTTCGATGAGCTTGTGGGGGTCCTTTCGCATGATTTCGCGGTCCTTGCAGGTTCCAGGTTCACCCTCATCGGCATTGACAACGAGGTATCGGGGCTTGTTGTCGTTCTCCCAGCCCTTGAAATTCATAAAAGACTATGACGGAGAAGGTTTATTAGTATCCATCGCACTCTCATCTCCTTCTTGCATGAAGGCACTCGAGACCACACTGAACGCACCCATTTGAGTCCGGACGGAAAGCCGGCACCGCCACGTCCTCGCAGGCCAGAGGCCTTGACCTCGTTGATGATCCAGTTGTCACCTTTGAGAAGGATCTCCTTCGTCTTGTGCCAGTCTCCCATCTTTTTCGCGCTCTTGAGGTCGGGAGGCATTCGACCGTAGAGATTCTGGAAAATGCGATCTTGGTCCCTGAGACCTCCGTATGTTCGCTTGGGGGTACCATCCTGTACGGTGGCCAAGCCTCTCACGGCAGTCCGTGAAAGGCTCACAGCCTTGGTCGGTGCCGCTTTCGAGGACAGCATTGTATCGTTGGCCGATGGCGCGGGGCGAGTCGGGAATGATGTTGAGGTCGTAGATTTGTCGAGAATGCTGCTGGTGCGGCCTCTGGCGGCGAGATTGAACAAATGTCAGCGTCAGAATTGCGGGCACTGTGGTTGGCCAATCCATGGCGCGTATAACTGATCCGCTACGCTAGTGACTACCTGACTCTTCGCTGATTTTCCACCAAATTTTGTGTACTTTCTATCGCCTCTGATAGTGCATACTCCCAACTTTCAAGTCAATCTTTCGCTCTCAGAGACTAGAGACTAGAGTCTCCAGTGTATCCACTGCGATTGTGCACTAACCGCTTTTGCTCTTCTGTTCTGTGTCGCTTTTTGAACTTGACCGTTCTGGCAAGCTCTGTTGGGGATGTGCCAGAAGTTAGAACATCATTTTGAAAGCTTCATGTCGCACCAAAAGGCTGACGAATCACTTTCTCATCCACAAATTGGGAATCCCGTCGTCAAACTCTCGATACTCGCTAAGTCTTTCCCTGCGCTTCTCTTACAATGGCGAGCAAACGACATTCTATCCTGCCAGCCATCGACCGCAGTGGCCCAAAGCCACCCGTGAACTTTTCGTCCTCCCTCACCATTTCCGATAACGCCATTCTGCAAGGCACACATTCCATAACGATACAGTCAGAGAGCATCGTTCACCCGCGGGCCCGAATTGAGTCACATTCTGGCAGTATACTCATCGGACGGCGATGCATCGTACATGAACGAACCCATATGGGAGCTCGTCCTACTGATTCAGGCACAGCTAGGTCTGGAGGTGTTGTGCTCGGCGACTACGTTGTTGTCGAGGTCGGAACCGTCATCGAGGCTGGAGATACCCAAATTGGCGAAGGCGCTACTTTGCAAGTAGGATGCAAAATTGGTAGCGGCGCCAAGATAGGAAGAAACTGCACAATCTCTCACAAGTCTGTCATTGCACCTGGCGAAATCTTACCCGACAATACCGTGGTATACTCCGATGGATTGCGTCGACAGGATCAACGTGGCATTACAGACATGCGGAAGTTGGGGTTGGTCAAGCAAATTGCGGTCCTGAAGAAGATGATACCCAGCAATCCTGAGAAGTTTAAGTGATTTCTTCACTGCAGAACCATAGCTTGAAAACGGCGTCGACTCTCATTATTTATACGATCCTGAAAAACCATTCGACCATCGCACGTGGATCTTTCGTCAGTATGTCATAGCATTCTCAAAGAGCATCCGCAGTTGTTCTTTCTCCACCTGGAGTTCCTTGTCCAACCCGGGTGCCAACATGAGCACACGAGCCTGAGGAATCGTGCCTTCAACGAGACTATCGATATGCTCTCTTCCGAACCCGAGGTCTCTCAGCCCCGCAGGCTGGTCACCGAGATCAGCCAGGAATTTGGTCAGCGCCTCAGCAAGAACTTCACCTGCACTCTCCTCTTTGACATTGGAAATATCTACGCCAAATGCTTCTGCAGCTTCCAGATGTCTCCGGGGGTTGGAAGCAGCGGTAAAGCGAAAAACGGCCGGGGCTGAGACGGCGACAGAGACACCGTGAGGAATCAATGGCGCTGAGACCTCATAACCAGCGTGCTGATAGCCTGAATTCTGTCCCGATATGGGATACGACATGCCTGCGTGTAGAACAGTCAGTTTGAAAAGCAGGAAATATTTACAAGAATGCAACGAATCGAAGGCATATTTACGCACCATGACACAAGTGAACGCCTGCATTTCCAAAGCCTACACCAGCCAAAGTAGATGCAAGAAGCATCTCGCTCTGTGCCTCAAAGTCATCAGGGTCCTTGACAGCACGAGGAAGATACTTGACAGTCCGGCGGAGCGCATGGAAGGAGAACACATCTGAGATGGGATTGGCGCCCTGGTAAGCAGGTCTCATGATGGGGTTAGGAGGCCGCGGAGTACGTTCGTTATACGGAATGGCGGTCCAAGACTCGAGAGAATGACACAACACGTCGAGCCCTGAACTAGCTTTGACAGCAGCAGGCATGGTTCGGGTATTGAGAGGATCGCAAATTCCCAAGGTAGGCCTCAGGTTTCGATGCGCCACGCCTGTCTTGGCTCGCTTCGATACAAGATCAAATATGGCAGTGCCCGTAGTCTCACTTCCGGTTCCCGCTGTCGTAGGAACCGCGATGAGTGGGCTGAGTACCTTATCAACGGGACGGCCGTTTCCAAGGGGTGCGTTTACAAAATCGAGGAAGTCAGCTTTGGGATAATTGAGGTAGAGATTCATCAGCTTGGCCGTGTCAATGACGGAACCGCCGCCGACGGCAAGGAAAGCATCTGGTTGATACGGACGAACCCAATTAATCGCCTCTTTGATCCTTAAACACCAATCGAGTCAGTCACTCTCACCAGCTAAAAAACGGCATTAAAAAGAAGGGCTCCCTACGAGCTGTCCTTGGGCTCAACTCTCACGTTGGAGAAGACTTCGAAGCCAATACCTTCCCTCGTGAGACATTCTCTCACCTGTCTCATGGCATCCAGCTTGTCCACAATAGCGTCTGTCACCACGGCAACTTTCTTGGCTCCCAGGTTTCTGAAGTCCATGCCAACCTCCTGCGTGACACCGGGGCCGAACCGGATGGACGAGGCTGCCATCTCAAAGGCGTACTCCTTCAGCTCCTGCCGTGCAGATGTTGGCATGACATATTTCCGGCGCCCTGCTTCGCGAACCCGCGGTACAATGGAAGGGAGCGGCTGATGATGGCCCGGGTTCGAATGACATGGACACGTCGGAGGATGTGTATACTGAATGGTTCGAAGCAAGCTTGTCGCCCGCTGGGCAGCCTGTGGCAGATGAACTTATCAGTAGGGTGCCGCCTTTACACAGCTAGCTATACCGGCAATCACGCAGACTTGTCTCACATTCGGCAATATTCGAATACCCGGCACCATGGTGTAATCACACAATCAGGAGAAGCGCAGGATAGTTGGGCAGGCTTTTTCCTGGTCCTGTTCCCTGGCGAATTGTCTAAAGCCCGAGTTTGGCATGCGACGGCGGGCGGAGCGGGAAACCTGGCGCGATGGTGAGAAATGTGGCAGGTCAACAGGCCGGACAAGAGTGGTCGGCAGTTATGCCTCGGGTGCTGCCAGCTTCATGGTTTTGCGGGGAACCCCTCCACATTCTAGCGCTGCAGCGGATCTTTCAATCAATGACAACACCCGCCAATGAATGTTGTCATGTGCATGATGGGCATAGTTTCTGGACAGTCTTTACTTGCCGAGTGCGTAGCTTTGCATAGTAGCAATGCCTGTTAGCACAGATATTCTCGTACATATATATCATCACAATGCCAACAATTACTATTCTTATTCTTATCCTGCTCCTGGAAGAACTCGAACGCATCTGCCAGTTCACCCAACAAGCCAAGCCAGCTAGCCAAACTGTAATCAATTACGTACAATGTCATCACGCGCAGGCCCGCTTTATCTAGAAAGAAAGGACAAACATGATCCAAACTCGTCTCCTGGGAGCGCATCCTGTTTCTCTGCGTCAATAACACTTGAGTCGTTTACTCGCACTACGCTCGTCTACCGTTTCCTTCTCAAGTTGCACATAGGCAAACGGCGTATTGTAGCGGGCGGGCTGTCCTGTGATTGGGCGGCTGAGTTCAAGGACGACGTCTGGACGGTGGCAGGTTGGTGGATGCCTTCTTCGAAGCGTGATTGGCTCAAGACTTTCGACGGCAAGCACATTCCATTTCCCGAAGGCGAAAACCCTGAGCACATCGACGTGGTCCGCAGGAAGCTCCCGCCGCAGTTGCTCTGCTTGGAGGGTTAAGAAAAGAGCAGAGCAACTGCGGCGGGAGCTTCCTGCGGACCACGTCGATGTGCTCAGGGTTTTCGCCTTCGGGAAATGGAATGTGCTTGCCGTCGAAAGTCTTGAGCCAATCACGCTCCTTTCTTACCCGTCGAAACAGGCGTTGCTAAAATCTCTGCCATGGTAACACAATTCTCAGGTCGTTCCACTAGCGGGACCGGGCTGCTTGGCATTGGCACTCTCGCCCAACGAGTTTGACGAGGGTCCTTGACGATCTCGTTGGCGATGGTGGCCACCGTTGTCGCCGCAGCGTCAGTGGGCAGTGTTGACGTTTCAGAGAGGAACTGGCTGACTGCGTTGACATTGATTGGCTCGCGCCAGTTACGCTGGAGAATGGGCTTGCGCTTGATCTCCTTGTCTTCCTTTGTCATGAGCCTGTCGCGGCGGATGACGTCTGCTTGGTGCCTAACATTGACCTGTCGCGGAGGACTGTCAGAGACCAGGATAGGTCTGGAGCAGTAAGCCAGCGGGGGAATATCATCCGGCCAAGGGAATGATTTGGCTGCGGGAAAAAGTTCCACGCGGTGTTGTACCCAAAAGTCTTGACCAACGAACACATCGTGGTTGGATTTCATGATGAGGAACTTCTGATTGTTGAACTGGCAATTGTCAATCGCCATTGAGGCTCGGATGTATTGGGTGACGAAGCCTCGAGGAGTGTTGCTGAAGTCGGCTAGCTGGATAGGCTTTGGGCGCTTCATGATCTTGCCCTTAAGCATCTTGACCACTTGCTGGGCGAATTCGGGTGTCATCGGGAGATAAATCCCTGCTCCGGTATCACAGAAGGCATTGGCTGTTAGACCGATTCCGTCAATCTTCACTTGAATGGGTACAATGAATTGTTTTGACGAGTTACATTGATCAATCAGGCCTATCTGCGGTACGATACAGACCACTGGGGAGTCTTTCAGTGGTCTGAGTCGTTTTCCGATTCGTACTCAGAGCTTGCCTCCGACAGATCCTGCGAATGGTAAGCCCTGTCCCCTTCATCTTCGCCCTTAGAGCGTGTGGTAAACTCTCGGATGACCGCCCTCTTGCTAGGGCACTCCGCCTTCAAATGGCCCGTCATACCACAACCATGACAGGGGCCCTTGTACCGTGACAGGCGCCCTTGTTACGCGCCTCCTCACGGGTCATGCCGATGAGTTTCTTCACATCGAACACGGGGGCGGGGCGGGTCTTTGGGCGTTCCGAGCGTTCGGGCCGGTGTCTGGGGGGCGAGGACGATTTGGCCCAGTTCTTCTGCTGGTTATATTCGTCACCCTCCTTTCTGGCGAGGACAGCGGCCGTCAGGAAGCGCGTGAAGCTTTCATACGATGCCTCGCTATCGTCTGAGTGCAGTTGAAGGTGACCCGTCGTGTCGAAACCCGGAGGCAGGCAGTTGAACAGCACGGCCTTACGCCCCGTCTTCCGAAGAGCTTTGTCAGCCAACGTGTTCACCCTGGAGATGAAGTCGTTGATATCATCCTTCTTGATATCAAGCCTCGATCTGGAAAGGGTGCGATAGACCGTGGTGGACCCATGCGGATTGCCGTAGGTCGCCTCTAAGTGAGCCAGCATTTCTCGACGCTGGTGTATGGGTCGTCCTCCGACGTGTATTTCGACATCACCATGTCGCGGGGGCCGCTCTTGAGACGGCTAAAGACGAAGGTCATGCGGGTGCCCTCGTCACAGAAAGATTATCGGTTGGTGTGGAGGTAGTCGATGATGACCACCATCCACCCCTCGAATTCCTCCTTTTTGACTCAAAAACTTCGGGCAAGTGGCGCGTTTCGCGCGCCTTAGGATCGAAATCCGGGTTCTTGGCCTCCTGGCTGTCCCCGTACGGGTCCAGCTTTTTGCTGGCGGCCAAGCTAGTTGATTTGGAACCAGTGCCGCCAACCTGGTTTCTCGGGTCCCACGTCCCTCGCTACTGGAAGAGGCGGTACTGGTCGCTCGGGGTGAGCTGCGCTCAAGCGCTATTATCCTATCGAGTACAGGTTGAAACCACGAGGGCGCCTCTTCGTTCGCCATCTCTTCGGTTGACGCAAAGAGTTGGGCGTCGACGGCATCCTGGGTGTCGATGTCGGTTTCTGGTTGTTTCGCAGGCAGAGGTGACTCGTCTATAGAGGAGTCGTCTGCGATTTCGGTGGACGGTTGAGCTACTACACGATGCTCGTCGTTGGGGGAAGCGCCAGGGCAGAGGTCGTCTTCTTCTTTGACGGTGCGGGTGGCGGTAGCCTCTCTCTCGGGCTCTTCGCTCAGCTCTCTGCTGGCTAAGCGGGCAAATGATCTAGTTGAGGCTCCCCAGTCTTTCTTCTTTGGCATTAGGGGCGGCAACTGGTCGTTCGATCGTTCTGCACCCTAATTTTGGGTCGTGTGCAGCCGACGGAGTGTTGCACGATCGGGCTGGGATCGGGCGGAAGAGTGAGTGGTGCGTTCGTTGGACTCGTGCACCAGCGAGTGAGTTGCGAGTCTACTCTTGTGTCACGACTGGTCGCAGCGAGGCGGACGAGTGAAGCTCTGTTAACGAAGAGAGTAGACTAGAGAGAAAAGGAAAAAAGAGCAAAAAGGGTGCGGCAGGCGTTGAGCCCTAGTAGGTACTCCGCAGGCTGCATCGAATCTGCAGCCGTCACGTGACGTGGCTGAGGGGCGCTTGTGGCAGCGCCGCAGCGGTCCTCACAATATGTAGGTTTGTATGATGTCCGGATGCACTCTTCCGACAAGGGGGAGCCTTGCCGGGCCATCACACGTTGTTGTTGCCGCATCCCGGATAGGTATGTACACAGAATTTCAGATCGGACCCACCAAAGTTTTGAAAGTTGAAGCAGCTCGCGACTGCCCTTGGGACTCGAGTCCACAGCCACGGTGCGTGGATCCACCAAGCAGAGGACGGTTGAAGCAATCGCTTTGGGCAAGATGCAAAGACTCTGATTCTTGTGTTCGTGCAGAGCTGTCAACTTTGCGTAAGTTCCCGTCTCTAAGGTGTCAGGACATGACAAAAAGGTGTCTTTCAAATCTCCACGGAGGAGCGAGGTTTTCGAAGACGATTCAGATTGCGGCGGGGCATTGCACGCTGCCCGGGCCAACCACGGCCTGACGTTGCTGCGTGCTTCATCAAGACCGAGCTGAGAGCCTGAGACAGGGAAGGTCCAGACCGTCCAGCCAGGACCAGACTCCAGAGTCCAGACTCCAGTCACTGACCAAGTCCAACCCCATACAACTTCAAACCTGTGCTGGCTCCATCCTCTCACGACCACCGACGATCAATCCCGACTTCGAATCGATACCTTGATAATTGCCTCTTGTCGTTGCAGCTTCTCGTCATTGGCGCATGCGCCTCTCTTGCCGCTGCCTGCGTTGCTCCGACCATGCACTGCTCTCCTGTCGATCGCGCCTCTCCTTCATGATCCCCCTTGACGCGCGCACTTGATGGACCGGGCAAATGGGGTCAGGCCAGGTGGCGCCGCTGCTGCTGCCGCCGCCTCGAGGGCAGAGCGGTTTGAAGATGAGAAGCGTCGTATAATCGACAGCTGCTTCAGCAGGAAAGACACCGATGGATCGCGTAAGTTGAACTCGCACCTACGTGCCACCTCGAAACAGTAAACGCCATGACGAATATCGATATGCAAGCTGTCTTTCGGAATGACAGTCGTATTGGCCAGGCACAACTTTCAAAGATGAAACCTGTTGACTGATCTATGTATTGTCTAGTACTGGAGACCTACATCACACATATTCAGATCGTCGAATATTCCTCACATCCGTCGAGCCCACCGCCGCCGCAAGCTCGAGGTCCAGAGGCTGAAAAGAAACGAGTCATCATCGTTGCTGTGCGAAAGTCTGGTCGTGTTCGCCTGCACAAATCCAAACAGAACATGAATGGAACCTTTTCCATTGGCAAGACCTGGAACCTCGACGACCTAAGCCAAATCGAATCCTTCACCGGACCCCATGTCAGCGCAAACAACCGTGAATGGGGCAGCGATACTGGTTTCTTGATAACCCTTGGCAAGCCTTACTTCTGGCAGGCCCAGACTGATAAGGAGAAGAAGTTTTTTATAGCCAGCTTGATCAAAATCTATGGCAAGTATACTGGTGGCCAAGTTCCCGAGCTGGGAGGCTTTGACCAAAGGGAACTGGATCAAGTGCTGGGGGCAGGCAGACGACCTGGACCTGGACCTGGACCCGCGGCTCCTCCCCCAGCAAGACCACCGCCCTTCGAGCAGACAGCCATCCATCACAGTGTCGCTTCGGGCAATCTCCCGCCTAGTGTTCCGCCTATCCCTCCAATCCCGGCACCGTCTTCAAGGTCAGACACACCCGATGTCTCGCGTTTTCAAAAAAGTCCGGCTGGCATGCGGCCACCAACGAATGCAAGAGACTCGCCCTCTGCTAGCTTTGACTCGAATGTGTCAAGAGACCGCATGGGTCCGAGATGGACAAACCAAAACAACAAGAGCCAAGACTCTGTGGCCAATTCATTTGTCACAGCCACGACTGCGAGGACTGACGACACGTCGAGCCAACCACCTCGTTCGCGCAATGGCATGAATGGGCCGGGGGCTTTTGGGCGTTTTGGTGATGCTCGAGAGCCTCAGGAGCCGCCTCAGCAGCCTGTGCCCGACTTTGCTCCGCAAGGTCCTCTCCCAGTCGAGACAAAGCCACCTCCAGAGAGACGCCGTCCTCCCATGGATCCTTTTCGCCCGCAAGATCGCGACCTCGTTCCCCCGCCTCTGAATAGCCCCACAACACGTCGGGAGCCTGTTGTGCCACCACCTTGTAGCGATGAACGAGTACCACCGGAGACGGATACCACTGAGCCAGCGCCGTTGACTGAGATTGTGCAAGACAGCAGTCCAATTTCTGCGGCGCCTGTTTTGGAGAAGCTAGACTTTGGGAGCGTCAAATTAGAGTCTGACTTGCAGCCAACAAATGATTCAAGTACTTCTTTGTCCCTCAAGGTCGCAAGTGATGCTGCCTCCACCACAGAACCCCCACCAGAACCTGAGGGAGATACACGACCAGGCTTGGGTCCGATGATACGGTCCAAGAAGTCCAAGGGAGACATCGCCGGTGTTCTTTGGAAAGCAGCATCAGCGGCTTCGGCTTTTCGTCCTCGACCAGGTGGTGCCGGTGAACGTCTGCGCCAAACTACTACCAAGACTGAGGGACCTGATGGAATCACTGGCGTTGTCCCTGCACCACCTCGCCCGCTAACGCCCGAAATATCTATCCCGGCGACCCCTCCTGTTGAAACATCGGAGCCAGAGCCAACACCTATTCCTGCCGATTCCAATGGGCCAGAATCTGTCCCGGAAGTTACGCTCACCATTCCGGGTTCCGTTCAAGCTAGTGCCATCATCGAGCCTGCAAAGGAAGACGTACCCAAAGACGTGCCACGGCGGTCCGTTGTGGCTGGCAACGATGCCAAGTATCTGCAAAGCCTCGGCGTCGATCCAAATCTGCTAGACGAGAGGAGCGAGGACTTTGGTAAATGGTTGGACTTTTTCGGATGGGTGCCTGGCTTAGAGATGCGATCTCACTCTACAGAAGAGATGAAGGTCGACCTGGAGCGCGAGATCAATAGGGCGCAAGCAGGGGGTTGGCTGGCGCGGTTCCAAGAAGAGGATGAGCGAGTATCTGCTATTAAACGCGGCATCGACTTGGCCATGACAGAGTGTGAAGAGCTTGATAATCTATTGACTCTTTACTCTGTTGAGCTTTCTGTAAGTGGAACCACGTTTTTTCCCTCTCATTCCATGGTCACTAACTGGGCGTACAGACTCTTTCAGATGATATTGCCTATATCGAGGCTCAAGGTCAAGGTCTTCAAGTGCAGACAGCCAACCAGAAGCTGCTGAGAAAGGAATTGGAGTCCTTACTAGAGACGTGCGCCATCACGTCCACCGACCTCGAAGCTCTTCGTTCGGCTCCCTTGGAAGACTCCCGCGGCTTGCAGGAGGTTGAGACCACTCTGATTACGCTTTTCAAGGCCATGGTCAAAATAGAACCCACTTTGGGTGGCGCCGAGCCTGTAGCGAATGCCAAACCCGCTCTTGACCAAACTCCTGACTTCAACACGGACTACGGAAACATGCGTATTGTACAGGAGAAGAAAGAAATGTACCTGCAAGAAAGCGCTCATTTTATGCGAAGGCTCATCGACTTTATGGGTCGCCAGTTCGATGAGTCGTCGGCTGGCTCGCGGAGATCCCTCGAAGGTACCTTGTCCAAAAAGGTGGATGCCTCTCATTACGATGCTGGCAGAGAGATGCTTTGGAAGTATAGTCCGCTGATGCTGTACGCTCGCGACGTTGATTTACAGAACTGGAATCGTTTGATCCAGATTTACCAGGACAAGAGCCATCCATTGTACAAGGGACACTTCCAAAACGTCATCGCTCTCTGGCGCAAGAATGCTAGGAAGATGACTGGAGAAGAAACCGAGCTGCTCTTCTCGTTCAAGGTCGAGAAGCAGCAAGACGGCGTGGCCATGGCCGCTCGAAAGATGACAGTGAAGCGAAGCCACACCCTAGCGAGAGCGCTGCGATCTCCCTTGGCGGATCGGGGGGCCAACGCGGACAAGTCATCCTCTGGTAGTCGAAGCTTTCCTTATGAAGTCTTTGCTGGCGTAATGGACGATCTTTTGCCACTGGTGGAAATGGAGCAAAATTTCATCGTTGATTTTTTTCATGCCACCACCTTGGAGCAGAGCGATTTCGCTGATGCAGTGGCTGCAACTGCACCTCGAGACCGTCACGGAGGAGACCTGAAGAGCCATCGCCTCATGGAGCCGGATCGAGACCTGGCCCGCCGAGTGACCCGATCAATGGAGGTAATTTTTGCCTTTCTTCAACCAGAACTTCAACGCCTCATGGAGTGGGTCATTGGGCAGGATCCTTTGTAAGTCTAGAAACCTTTCTTCTTGTGAGGCGCTCCGTTTTTCCTGGCTAACAAGTACTGTAGACAGGGGGTTGGTGTTTTGGCAGTGTTGGAGAAAAAACTGTCCGACATCAGCCAATCCAACCAAGATTTCTTGAACACGATCCTACAAAAGCTGCATGGCCTGCTGGAAGGGCGCTTCAGCAAGTTCGTGGAAGAGCAAATCAAGGCCATCGAAGAGACCAAGGTCAAGATTAACAAGCGAAAGGGAGTCATCTCCTTTTTCCGTGTCTTCCCTGCGTTTATGGCGGCAGTCGAGAACATGGTCAGTGACCTTGATCCGAACTTGGCACTGCGGCGGATGATTGATCGCGAATACGACCGCATATTGAAGTGCATGTTCGACTCGCTCATGGTCATCGCGCGAGAGCTTCCTGCCGGCGGCGTGGCAAGCGCAACGGCAGATCTCGAAGACAAAGAAGCATTGAATTTCCACATTCTCCTCATCGAAAACATGAACCACTTCCTCGAGGATACAGATACGCGTGGCCTGGAAGTGGTTGAAGAGTGGAAAGATCAGGCCAACACAGAATATCATGAGCACATGGGCATGTACCTCAACGCTGTCATGCGCCGACCCTTGGGGAAATTACTGGATTATCTGGAAAATATCGAGGCCCAGATCCAGACTGGCAAATCCCCCACGTCCATCGCACGGCAGGCTTCCAACGACCGAAGCATCTTCAACAAGATACTCAGCAACTACGACGCAAAGGAAGTTCGCAAAGGTATCGAGGCTTTGCGTAAGCGCGTCGAGAAGCACTTTGGCGATGCCGATGATCCTGCCCTGAGCCGTACGCTAGTAGCCAAGGTCACGGCCGATTGTGAGAAGTTCTACCTTGATGTGGAGAGCAGAATAGGAAAGGTCACCACAGATGTGTATGGAGGCGATGTATCATTTGAGTGGCCCAGAGCCGATGTGCACACGGCATTCCGATAGAGTAGTTGGCTATATCAAGAAAGAATGATGTGCGCGACTATAGAGATCCCACGAGGAACACGTGACAGATAGAAGGGCGTCCGTACTCTGGGCACAGGGGGGGGGGATTTGTTCGATTGCCTGTTTCTCTTGCTTTGGGGGCTTGTCTTCATGATGTGACGTGAAAGAGATTCATGATACGGAGACGTACTTGGAGCTTAGAGGAATGTCGGGCGTCTACGAGCGCGTGTATACTATGATTATTGATGAAGACAAAGAAGGGGAAGGAGAGATACCTGGAACAATGACAATAACACCAACCTGGAAAGATGCTTGTGCACAAAGCTTATGCTGAAAAGGGGCAATACATAGTGGTGGACACGGCGGAAACACTGCAATTGTATTATTGAGCCGTTCTGTCTACCTACTCCGTAGACTGTGACAAAACGACAACAAGGAAGTACCTATCTTCATGCAGGTCACCTGCACTGCGAGCATGATCATCACCGCAAGAACACCAGACGCGCGTACTCAGCAGGGCGATATTGTTCAGTCTTCTTGTAGGTTTTTTTTATTCTTCGCAGCCTTTCCAGGTATGATGCAAGAATACCTACACGAAAAACGAACTGAAAATTCTCTCGTGGTAGGTACAGGTAACAGTGTACACATGTACATGGGTACATGTCATGTACATATGTGTACCTCTCTGCATGTACCCTCATCTTAGTCTCCAACGGTGCACAAGTGCCACGCTAATGATCTCGCCACTTCCGTGAACCACTTCACCACTTAACGCGTCTGACGTATCTCTGCAACCGATGGCTTTCAAACAACCAAGCGGCGCCCTCTAAGCGAAATACACTGCTGTGACACCTCTTAGAATGCGAAAACAACACCATTGAGATACGCAGGATCTGTACGGTTCATTCTGCCATCTCAAAAGATCTCTCGGCGATGGCTCCGGAAACCCGCTCACGGGGCGTGCCTCCCCCCAGCCGTGTCTATCACACGAACCCACGCCTCCAGCAAGTCCAGTTTCCCTCGCGGCGAAAGAAGACGACGCTCAAATATTCAGGCGCAGCACGTAACAGCTTCAAACAACAAACCTTGACGCAGATTGACTTTGTATCCAGCTTCGAGGAGGGCGAGAATGATGTTGTTGCTGAGAGTGAAGAGGAGAATGACATTGTGCCCGTGAAGAACAAAGACAATGGCGTTATTTTGTTGAGTGACGACGAAGATGACGTTGTTCGAAACAGCGATACTTCCTCAGGGCAAGAAGACGACGACAAGGAAAACGCGCCGCCTGCCAAGGCGAAGTCGTCTCCGGATGTGGAACAACCAGCGCAGGCGACCGATGATGATGATGACGAGACTCCCATTCCGAGGAGGCGAAAGCGCGTAGCGGCATCTGCCAAGGAGGCCGTAAAACGGCGAAGAACGATGGGTGATAACAGCGATTCAAAGGAAAAGACCAGACGGAGAAAGAATGATAAGTCTCGACGGACGACTCTTGGGGAACTTCCTCCTTCGTCAAGACTCCATACACAGACGCTGACGCAGTTTCTGGGTCGTCAGAAATCCTTTGTGGCGGATTCTGACGAGGAGCTGTGTGGATTGGGGGCTGGAGACGAGGAGCAAGACGAAGGGTTCCTATCGTGGCTGGGGGAGCTGGAGCCGGAGCCGGCGCCTGAGCCTGGAAGTCCCAGCGCCGGAAGAGGGAGGCGTGGGTTGTCATCTTGCCCGATCGACAATACATCTGCCCAAGGATCTTTGATACTCGGAGATAAGTCCTCAAGAGAGGAGCGCCTAGGAGAGAAGCTCTCGAGGGAGAATTCCATCATCCCGCAGACTCCAGCCAAGAAGCGCAGCACGACGATTCGATTCGATATTCCCCCGGAAGGCCTGCCGTCACTGACACAGCGAATGATGGAACGATA
Source organism: Claviceps cyperi (assembly GCA_018360075.1). Classification (NCBI taxonomy): domain Eukaryota; kingdom Fungi; phylum Ascomycota; class Sordariomycetes; order Hypocreales; family Clavicipitaceae; genus Claviceps; species Claviceps cyperi. The sequence continues at coordinate 32,824 of SRPQ01000108.1, forward strand.
CGGGCCCTCTGATGCGCCAGAATCGCCCTTCAAGGATCGAGGCTCGTCGCCGATGCGCCCGCTGCGTGAAGAGCTCATTGTTCAAGATAGTATCGCGACATCGCCTCTGGTGACGGAACGACGGCCTTCGCTTGAAATACAGGACTCGTACGCGACGGACGAAGCGTGGACGACCCCGAGCAAGAGCCAGACTTATAATAATCGCAGCACACCCAGGGGCATTTCAAGGCCAACTCAGAATTCGTTGAGTACGCCGTCGAAACGGAGGATCTCGCAGCGTCAAGGGTCTCTTGTAGGGGCTACGCCAACACGGGGCAAGATATCATCGCCACGGAAGCTTCCCCTCACAGAGTCGTATGAAATACCGGATTCGGACGAAGACGAGGAAGGGATCTACGAAACGGTCACAATTGGCGAGACTGATGACGAAAAAAAAACCGTGCAAACGTTTGATGCAAGATATGCGGTGGGCTTCGAGACTCAAGCTGTCATGAGCGAGATTGCCTCAATACACGGGCAAGGAGAGACGCAGCATCCGCCACCTGCAGGGGGCGAGACTGTGCCAGGATCAGTAAGAGGAGTTTCGCACGCAGTAGAAGATGACGACGACGATGCATCACTCTCAAAGTCTGCATCATTGCTTATGCCCGCGCCTGCGCTGCCAAGGCCGCCAAGATCAACCAAAGGAGCCCCGAAAGCTTTGAATGCCGCAAAGGAAGACGACGACGAGCCGTCATTGCCAAAGACTGCAACAGTGCCCATGTCCGCCCCAGTTTCAACCATGACAGCTTCGCACGTCACAGAGGACAAGAACGATGGACCGTCACCATCAGAGACTGCAATAATGTCCCAGCCCCTCCGCAAACCACTTCATTCTCCTTCCAGTCACAACCACCACGTCCACCAGCCCAGTCAGCTCTGGGAATCCCAACGCGTGCCCGTCTCGGAGCTGCAATCTCTCCCCTCGCCCTCTGCACGCTCCGACATCGTCCTGCCCATCTCCTCGGCCTCGCTGCGACCCCTCCTCACGGGACACACCCTCGCCGTGACGACTTCGTTCCGGATCCCCTCGCAAGTCGTCCGCTTCTGGCTCTTGGACAACCACCTCCTGCGGTACATGGCACTTGTCGAACCCGGCGAGGAGCAACGACGACGACAGTCAGCCTCTCCGCCGTGCGCAGCAGCCTCAGAAGCTCCGTCCTCGACCGCACCGTGCTCTCAGCCAACTTGGCAGTTTCGCGCCTCGCAAGTCTACGAACTCAATAACCCTATCCAGGAGCAGGATATGCGAGAGGAGGGCTGGTTTCACGGCCAGATTGGTCGTTACTCGTATCTTCCTCCTGCGATAGTCGGACAGCTGCTGTGGAATCTCCGACATGCTCTTTTTGGAACAGCCTCGCAGGATGCCGTGGCAGCAGAAGCAGCAGAAACCTCCCCCTATTTCCAAAACAGTGTGTCGAAGCACGAAAACAGTCGCTTTGATTCGGATCGACTTCCCCGTTGGGCTGGTTCTTCTCCCCCAGGCAGCATGACCGTCTCGCAGCAGGTCACGGCGCAGATACACAGCGACATAGCCTATTCTACGCAGCTGCCCACCTCGGATGATATGGTTCCTGCATCTTCGCCCGCTGGTAGTGGCGGTGGTGGTGATCAGATGCCCCAGCGCGGGTCTCTCACCAAACAACCACAATCACAAGAAGAGGAGAAACAACAAAGAGAAGGACCGCCATCACACGCCCCAGCATTCCCCTCCCAAGCCACCACCCTCTCTCAGGCATCCACAGCCGACAAATCCCCTTCACAATCCCACCACGCATCCCTTCACCAGACGCAGCATCTTCCTAACGCGCATTCTCTGCTCACCGATAGCGTCCACTTCCTTACACACTCCGACTCGCTTACCTCTCTGCCCTTCCCGTCCTCTCTGAGCTCCACGTCGCAGATCCTGACGAAGAGTCAGCTCCTTCCCGAGAGTCTGATTAGGGATGAGGGCCCGCATATGCGGCCTGAGATATTGGATTCGGATGAGGATGATTTTTCTTTGTGAAGAGGGGTCTTGTGTGTGATGTGGGGGCAAAGAGATGCCTTTGTGTGAGGTGAGGGAAAGACGGTCTGTGAGAAGAGGTGTAGAAAGTAGGGAGTAGGGGTGTATGCTATAGACGAGAATTTACGTGGTGGGTCAAGTTCATTGCGAATCGTAAGGAGAAAGGAGAAAGGAGAAAGGAAGGGCTTATGATACCCCCAGTATGTACTTATCGCGTCGCGACGTTATCAGAATGAAGCTGCGAAGAACGGTCACGTGTATGAAGGAGGATATGTATTGGCTGCCGAGGAGCTTATTTCATCATGAATGGAAACTGATTTTGCTTATGTTATTAAAGCAATTTGGGGGCACATGGTGGGTGCATATCTGACTGAAGAGCCAAGATTCCCAACTTGTGGGAAAGTGTGAATACTATTTACATAATCGGATGGTGCGGCCGTCACGTGATGCAGCTGCCAGCACGAGCAATAGCTCATTCCTCTCCTCAATGTATGTGAGATATTGTACTGACTGCGTATGATTAAGGCAAAATTGAAGGAACTTGCGCCGAGGGGAGGAGGGGAGGCGGATCTTTTCGTAACCATGTTTGTTCTACCTCACAAAACAAAACAGAAAACTCACCGACCTGGAGAGCCAAATGAGCCACGACGTCGGTCTCAGGCCTCACGACCTATAACAATCTAGTTTGAGCGAGTATCATGGTCTAGTGGCTCAGAACAGTTGCCGAAAAGGTGCTTCATCTGGGCGCCTGGGTACATATGTAGGTAGTTTATGCATACACATACACAATTCAATACTGGGCAGAACCTCGTGCTAGGTAGAGTCGACAGACAACACAGGCGGACACAAAACGGCACACAATAGATCAGATTCACGGACATAGATAGTCAATGTGGACACCGTGATGTATGAGCGGCTCATCCTCCAGCTTTACTATCCCATATATAGGAGGCTTCAACACGCAGCAAGACCAGACACTCTGGCATCCAGTACGACAAAGCATATAATGGAGCGCTTTGTCGTCATCCGTCGTTGGCTGAGAAGCTCCTCTGATGAGGGATAAACAGTACGCACTTACTGAGACGCATGCAACAAGTCTTTACGAGCTACTTTCGATGCCTTCACCCTCGCATTCACTCTCCGCAGCACATTGAGTATACCTACAGCTCACAACAACACACTCCACCAAGACCTCGCATTCCATGCAAAGTGTCGCTTGTCATTATTATATCGTCCAATACTAAGCGCACATGTGTTCTAACCCATTGATCATGCCTTTAACCTTCATGCCCGTTCTGTTCTGTTTGGTCTTCGCTCTTGTTTCATTTTCAATCTCCGCTTATTACAGTGCCCATGACCTCGATAACAGCCATCGCTGTCCAGCCAGCATTGCTGCAGCCAGAGACCTTCCTTTATAGCGACATATGAAAATGATTGTCTATCCATTTAATATGCTTTTTCTCTCCTTTTTTTGATACCCTCCTCCAAGATGAATCGTTGGAATGCATCCTTGCTTTGGCATCCTTGGCCAAGGACGGCAGAAGGCGTGGAATACACACAACTCGCCAGGACGATGATCGCGCAATGCGAATGGCCGTGACAAACGATGCGTCGTTTCGTATCTCTGATCTTTGGCAGCTCGCACGGCTTCAACACGCCTCTCCGAGACTCATGACAGGTGAAAAGCCCCCTGACCCTCCTTCATTGCTTTGAAAAGCTGCGTCTTCATTGTCTCAATTGAGGTGTAGTTGGGTAATTTCAAGTAATTGACGCACGTCATGACACTAGGCAGATAGTCATCTGATGTGTAGGGGTGCTCACTTGGTTTACACACAACAGTGAACATGGGCGTCAAGCTTCTAAAACCTATCCAATGCATTAGTGAGTCTTCCATGTACAATTCTTTGTTCCTCAAATGTGCTCACCTCCAATTGGCAGCTTGGGGCTACCAGTGGTGAACTGCAAAAATTCGCGACGTTGTGATAACGAGAATTGGCTCATGGTTTGCAACAAATGTTTGACACTCCGACTGTCCATGTTGAAGCCATGGTCTGCCTTGATCGAGTCGGTGAGAGCTAGAGAAGCGCAATGGAATTAGTAGCTGGCTGGTACTATTTTGTGGACCACGCAAAGGGCGTCAAAGTTCTAGAAGACGACTTACTCTCTAAAGACCAATCCTCATCTACTCGCCCAAACAGGCTCACGAGTTCGTCAGGGGTGAAAGCGCTAAGGGCAGAGTATGGGAAAACTTGTGAGAACCCAGTTCGGAAAGCTTCCACCTGTTGGCGTACACCAGTGCCCAGCGTCATGTCAATGACCTTTTCGAGATACCTATCCACGTTCTCGATGTCAACTCTCTTCTGCGAACCATTGTCTTCCAGCTCGATATGCGGATATCCTGGCAGTGTGAAATCGAGACACAAGTCCTCAAGACGAACGTTGTCAATGACAATCGACTCCGCGTCAGCTACTTTCTGTGCTGCAGTCCGGTTCGGGTCTTCGTCGATTTCCTTCTTTGCCAGGGCAAATTTTTTGATTGCCTTCAAGGACCGTGCGAGGCCAGGGTCAACTACCTTGACGGCTCCCAGTGACGGTTTGATGCCAGTGCTGGGCGCGTCTCCGATACGGAAGAAGATGGGATTGAAATGAATGTCAATAATGCGAGAGTCAATCATGGACCGCGCGACAAACTTGCCCAGCATTTTAAATAGGTGAAGAATCCGCTCTCCATTCGCTGCCGAAAGCTCTTCTTGGTTGAGAGGGCGCGGGAACAGACCAAACTGACCGCTGACGAACTCGGCCTGCCCTACGGAATCCATCTCGCGCCATAGCTTGAGCTTCTTCTTGGAAAATTCTTTCGAGACGGTCGAGTAAAATTCGAGAGTTGGTCCCAGGCCTGTGCCCACTTCCTCAAAATACTCTACTTCGAGAATACTCTGCGATGCACCGTACAAGTCCATGACCTTCAGAGCCGACTCGAGAATCTTTTGTCGCGAGATCCTGACCTTTTGCCTCTGGAGACGCCCCAGATATGGCCGATCCATGTTGTTTCGCTCTCGCCAGTTGTCTTCAGCCTGGGCACTCTGCCATCTCGCCATCGATCGAGCATATCCAAACGATGTTGACTGGAGGAATAAGTGTCTCGTTTCGAATGGGAACAAAAAGGGGTAGAGTCTAGCCAGATCTTCAGACCAGCCCGGCAGACAGCTGCTGGCAACGATGAGAGGCTCCTCGAGTTGCCGGTTCAGCTTCGCGGTCAGCTTCGTATTGACGAACTGAGAGAGGGGCTCAACATTGATACTGCTGATGGAGTTGTTCCCATTCTCCGCCAAGACGTCTTCTATATTCGCGTTCAGGTCGTGAAGAATATTAAGCAGCCGCAAGATAGATGCGGTGGTCGGATTCTTAGCCAATGACACAGGAATGCCGTTGACTGTCTCACCGTCACTCTCCGAAATGGTTCCGAAAGAAGAAGGTTCAGGAGATGGAGGCCCGGGAACGCGACGAAACTTGATAGGATGGGTAGCCGACCAGATGCTGCGGCTCACGTGCTCGTCAGGACTGGAAGTGGAGCTGTGCACGGCGCGATAAATAGTCGTTTCGTTTGGAATCACTTTGCTGTCCAGGCTGAACTCAATATGCCAATCTTGTGGAACTGACTGCAGGGCTGAAGAATACGACATGCCAGGCCTCGAGGTTGAAGATGCTGACGGCGTCGGTGTGCCCTGTCCAGAAGGCGGAGGAGGTGGTGGCAGTAACCCGAGCAAGGCGCCAGCAGAGCCGCCAGCACGCATGTTAGTTACAGCGGTCCCGGAGGGTGTAGAAACTCGGGTTCCGTCATCCTTTCTAGCCGTTATCTGTCCACCTGTGGCCACTTCCATGTTGACGGCTGATGGATCGGGCCGCATGCCGAGAGGTGCCCCGCCATCTATGTCATCGTCTAGCTCACCGACAATGGCATCCAGTGCGCTCTCATCTTCCATACTTTCATCGTCCGACATTTGCTTCTCATCTGCGCACTCGAGCGTATTGGGGGGGTTGTCCTCCTCGGTAGGCGGCGGTCTAGTTGGAGGTGTTTCCTCTGCAGATGCTGCCTGACGTCTCGATGACCGTCGAAGTGCGCTCTTGCCTTGAGAGGGTCCTGCAGAAGGATCTTGAAGATCGGCTGAAGGAGTTGACTGTGGGAGAGATCGGCTCTTGTTTCTTCGGGTGGAACGAGAGTTCGAAGGGCTATTGTTTGTACCAGGAGGGGGAGGGGGAGGGGGGGGGATAGACCCAAACGGCGCCCTGTCCACGAGTCGAGCGCCAGCCACTGTTGCAGCACTGCCAAATTGCAATCCACCCATGCCGGCAACGGCGGCAAGGGCTCTGGAAAGTCCGTCTCGGCGACTAATAGCTGGCCTCTCCGCTAGGGTGATGCGAGGCCGCAAGTAGTCATCGAGAGATTTGAAAGTGGCAATGGCATGTATAGACACCATGATGTTTCGGTAGGGACGAGGAATGTTGGACTCATCATCCGCCACAAGACGAAGTCGGATTTGCTTGCCAAGCATAGAAGCAGGGCTACTTCGGTTGCCATCGAAACCATTGTGATGTACTGTGAGAACTTCAAAGTGCTCGGACCTACTGAGCAGATCTTGCATCTTGTGTACCAAAACGCTAAAGGGAGTGGAAGGCGAGTCAGCAGTTGCCGTCTTCCGCTTCGACTTGAGCGAGTAGCCCATAAAAACTTCGAGGAAAGTTGATTGGGCTGATCGCGCGAGTTGCTCGTCGGGATTGCTAAATATGTCAAGTAAGGTCTGTACCAGGCCAGATGCTAGCAACTCCGCGCTGGTGACACTTTCTAGCATATCCGTATCGAAATAACGAGCCAGCTTGGCCAGCAATTTTTTATCCTTCTTGACTCCGACCAGAGACGCTGCAGCACGTTGCAGATAGTGTGCCTCAAGTTCTGCGGCAAGATTTGACAACTCAGACAACGTGAGGCTGGCCTTTTCTTTCATGGACTTCGCTTTGTCTCCTTGTTCTTGAGTCTTGAGGAATGTTTTTGCAACCTCCCGAATGCGAGACCTGAGGGACTTGTTGTCGATCATGTGCCGGCGGGCCGGCATGTCGACAGAGACGGTAGAGAAGCCGGAGCTTGCGGGGGACGCATGCGCGTCTGGGACATGGTCTTGCTCGTTACCCTCTCCCTCGTCCTGATCCTCGTCTTCGTCATCACCTGCTGTAAGAAACGGGGTCTGCAACTGGACATCAGCTTGGCCTGTAGCGGAGGATTCCGCCTTTTTGTTGCCAGGGTGGCGTTTTTTTCCTTTTCCTCTGCTGCATGCCTTATTCCCTTCTTCCCCTTCCTCCCCCTCTTCTTCTTCATACTCGTATTGTTCTTGTTCTTCTACATCCTCCTCCTCGTCTTCTCCTCCTACTGCTACTCCTTCTTCCTCTTCTTCCTCCTCCTCATCTCCATCACCTTCCTCCTCGTCCTCCTCTCCGTGGTCCTCCTCGTCCCCATCCTCTTCTTCCTCACTAGTGTCATCCTTTTTCAAATCGACAGGATCTTCGTAGTTTGCCAGCTTGCCTATCTCGTGAAAGACGCCTTCGCGATATAGCTGATATCGGTAAATGGATTCGAGGCGGCTAACGAGAAGTTCCGTAGCCTGTAGGCCAAGCATCACAAGTGATGAGTGGTCTTGTTGCGAGAGAATGGAGGCCAAAAATGACGCATAAGGCACAGAAACTAACGCCTCGGACATAATAGCCTCGTCCAGGTTAGATAACATCTTGAGCTGCGCCATGAGTACCTTTTGTCGTACACTCAGATTGACGGTGCTGGAAAAGGCGTCTGTCAAAGTTGGAAAGATGATGAGAGCAAAGCGGCGAACTTCGGGCTTACAGCCTTCCAAAAGCTCAAGTCTTTTGTCATTCGGACTGCGTCGACTCTTCGCCCGCCCAGACGGTGAGGTGACTGGTTCATTCAAGGTTTTTGCCTCAACGAAATCGCCATATACTGGGTCAGCTTTGCGTGGCAAGCTTGGGAGTAGTTCACAGATGACATTCAGAGTCTCCACGATTTGGTCTCTTGGCCGGTGGATCAGAGCTTGCATTACCACGACGCTGTCTAATTTGGCCGCCACGTCACCCATGCCACTCGGAGGGGATACTCCAGTCAACATCTGGTACAATGTTTCCACAACATTCATTTTGAAAAGCTCGGCCGAAAGACGCGGACTCGCTCGTGCCGTGAAAGCGAGAATACGGAGGAACTGCGTGTGGATACTTGATCCGATCAGATTCGTGGTTCCGGGAACCAAAAGTCTCAGGACAGTTTGCAAAAGATCAACGCTGACCAGCTCTTCAATCTTGGCAGGCTGGTACTTGAAACTCTCGACGATTCCTGACACACACAACGATGCCTGTTCCACAACCCGCTGGTCATTGCTGCTGAGGACGTTGAGTAGAATAGGCATCACATCTCTCACGACAGGGAACGAGTCGTCGGGAATATTGCGACAGCAGTTGGCGGCTGTGGTCACAGCGGTCCTTTGGGTACTGGTTGCAAAAAAGTCCAAATAGGAAAGGCAAGCTGTCAGACCTCCTTCTCGAACGATGCTGGAGGGATACTCTGAAGATATTTTCTCCAGGGTACTCAGAGCTTGTTCTGCGAGATCGATGAATGAAATTTCGAGAAGTTTTGAACATAGAACAGGCACGGCGTTTCCGTACACCACGTTCGCAACGCTTGCTGGTAAAGCTTCCATAAGATTCGCCAGACATCTGCATGCCAGCAGCATGACTTCTGGACTTTCTTCTTTATTCATCAAAGCAACAAGCTCTTTGACAAAGGCGTCCGGAGAAAAGTGGCCCGCAAGATTGTCCTCATTGGAAACGAGCAGTATCTCGGATAATTCCTGCAGGGCTATGATCTGGACCGAGAGATCGTCTTGTCTCAGGTTGTTCAAGAGCTCACGAAGCCGGCCTGTCAGACCAGACATCATCCCTGTCAGAGCTCGGAGAGTGCTGGAAAGCCCAGCAGCCGTTCCACCAGCGCCCCCAAAGCCACCGAATGGGTCGTCGTCATCGTCGTCTTCGTCGTCATCATCGTCTTCGTCTTCATCCTGCTCGCCGGAACGGACGTCATTGTCGTGTGTATCTTCACCGTGAACCTCACTGTTGTCTTCCGTAGGGCCTTCAACCGCAGATGAGGGTGCGGTCTCTGGTTCATCGTTCCCGTGAGATTCTGTCATGGTAGTATCCTCATCGACAGCACTGCCACCATGTCGTCTCGATCTCCTTGTTGAAGAATGAGCGGGTGTTACTGCAGGTTTCTTGCTGCGACTAGGCTTTTTGCTCGAGGTGGCAGCCTGGGCAATGACTCCCCGGAGATTAGGCGACGAAGCCTGAGCACTGTCGAGTTCAGGATTAGCCGTTAAAGCAGGGTTCATTGCCAAGGCATCTATGTAGCAAGTTGAGGGGCCATGTTCAAGAGTATCAGCAACCCCGTGGAGGACACCATCTTAAAACGTACTTATTTTCGTCCATATCAGCAGGCATCTTTCTCATTCGTCGACTTCTTGAAGCAGTTGGGGCAGATTGTTCGGTGATCTTGGGTCTCTTGGACTGTCGCCCTGGACCACTAGGATGCGTAGAGGAGGAGGAAGGTGTTGTATCGAGAGGAGATGTAGGAGACGGTCTGCGTTTCCGATCGAGCCGCGAACCCGTGGCAGTGGAAGTTGATATCGAAGCTGGACCGGCACCTGACGTTGCACCAGGTAAGGAATGAGCTAAAGAACCCGCCGGCTGGGCTGCCTGGCTCGCAGCTTGTCGTGCCGAGGACCGAGTGACTCTGGAAGACATGAATTAACAAAGAGTCCAAGAGACTCGGGCATCTGAAGGATGCGAGATGAAGAAAGGCGAAACGATGGCGAAAGTTTGAAGCAGTAGAAGATCCGAAACCGAAAAAAGACCCTGTTGGGTCAGGCAACCAGTGCTCGATAAACAGAGGTGTCACTCGACTGCGAAGGGCACTGAATGGTATGGTGCATGGAATCCAGACGACTTGAACTCATTCAGGGCCGTTTCGACGACGGTATCATGAAGTGATTCCCTCAGACATCATCAAGTGGAGTGGTGGTTTCGAAGAACAGGTGCAAGCGTTGCGTCGATGGTGCTTCAGACAAACGAGTCCGGGTGTTGAAGAGATAAAGGCAGAATTCAATGGACAACAGATTGCAGAACGTGCAGAGCAGATAACGTGCAGGGCGAACAATAGGGACCGAGAGCGTAAAAAAAGGGGGATGCAAGGTTAAAAAGGGAGTATGACGTTACGGCTGGCTTCGACCGGAGGAGGATTGCACCCAGATGCACCCAGATGCACCCAGACGCCGTCGCTTCAGCCAAAAGTCGCCTCCGCGGTCATGCGGGGGACAATGTCTCCCGACTGAGGGTGATTCAGATGCAAAGAAGCAGCCGAAATATGTGATCTGTACTAAGCGAAGACGGGTGGGAATTGGCAGGCAACTTCTGCGAAATGCCTTCCTGAGGATGGAAGTCGGTCGAGTCATCGATCGACGTGGGGGGCGCACGCGACAGCAAGACGACACGTTCTAGAAAAAGAGACACGAAACGAGGCAATGGAATAGAAGGACAATGACTTGGCTTCCTTACCTTTGCGTGGTGGTGGAGGCAGTCGCAGCAGCGGAGGTAGTCGATGTCGACGAGGCAAGTCGCACTTCGTGGTCACCTGCCAATGTTCGTTCTGCCATGCCCGGACTACGCCATTAGAAGGGCAGGCGCAGGCTCGCTGAGATACAACGACGAAGGGGTGTAGCTGGAAAATACGGCGTGTATTGTGTGTGTGTCAATCCAGATATGTAGATGAAGGGCTGGCTAAGGGGTCGGGGTTTTCTGGTTGTTGTTACTAGAGCTCGTGCGTTGGCTTCGGCCGATGTGTCGTTGGCTGCGAATCGCGATCGGTGGTTGGAACTTGGCGGCAATACGGAGTAGTATGTAGTAGGTAGTGATTAAGGCGCTGTAGGACGCAGGACAGCGCGGAATCTTCGGAGTGATTGTCGGCTCGCCTTTCACTTTGCTTCACGACGCTTGGCCTACGGTCGTGCAGCGGACGAAGGTCAGGTGGGCATTCGGCGGGCGAGGAGCAATGTCGTGGGCAGTAGCAGCAGCAACAATCAGCGGTGTCATGAGCGAAGCAAAGTCGGGGCAAGTCGGGCATCAGGTCATGGAGTTGTTGTAACTTGTAGCGAGCGGCGCGGCGAGCCGGAAAGGGGATCCGCGCAGTGCGGACGGGACCACTGACAACTTGCAAGAGGTGAAGTTCGGCCTACCGCAGTGCAAGCAGCACGTCCACACTTGCCACTCTACGGTCGCTACCTCAATCTACGTCAATCTACGGCTACAGGGCCCCAGCCCGGTTTCGGTTTGGCGTGCTTGCGGCCTGGCAAATAGTGGCCACTGGCTGGTGACACTGCCACATGTGGTACCGGAACAGAGACAACTCGGATTCGACGAGACACGGGTGTGCGAAGGGAGGAATGGAACAAATTACAACAAGGCCTTTATCTCGACTCCCTCACGCACGCACGCGCACAACCTGCATTATACATAGTATGTACCGAGAGATAGCCAAGGCATAGTCCATCGAATAGGCCCGCATATCGCCATTGATTGGAATGCCAAGGCCTCTGCTGTCGTTTCACGCAATACGCAATTCATCACTCGCTCCGCTGCCTCTCCGTCTCTCACAACGTCACGCGTCACTATCAGACGACTGGCAATGCCGAGCGATTGCTCACAATGAGCTGCGTCAACAACAATCTTTTGCCCATTGGCAACGATTCTATAAAAGACACATGGCAGTTCCCTAGGCCTTGAGTGAAGATTTGCCGCCCTCAAACTCGGAAATGTCATACTCATCGGGGTACTTGTCCAGCATCTCACGAAGCTCCGACATTTGTGCCTGAAGATCAGGCGTCAGTTCCTCGTAGACATCTTCAAACATGGTCCGCATTGCAGGCTTCTTCTCCTTCTCTGCTTCCGAGAATCCCTTCAGGATCTCCTTTCGCAGGCTATGCCGTGCCTCCTTCTCCTTGGCCTCGTCCCAACAGCCCTTGGCTTCCATCCACTTCCTCAGGCGCGTGATAGGATTGTCGCGCCTCTTCCAGTCTTCTACTTCGACGCGAGCGCGGTAGGCAAACGAATCATCTGATGTGCTGTGATGTGAAACGCGATAGGTCATGCATTCTATGAGGACGGGCTTGCCGCCGTCTTGAAGTGCCATTTCTCTGGCTTTCTTGACAGCCTCGCGGACAGCCCAGATATCGTTGCCATCGACGCGGACCGTGTCAATGCCGTAGCCTATGCCGCGGCTGGCGATGCCGTCGCCGCGATATTGGTCCAAAGTTGGTGTGGAGATGGCATATCCGTTGTTGCGGCAGATGAAGACGACGGGACACGATCTTGTGGCGGCAATGTTCATGGCAGCGTGGAAGTCGCCCTCACTTGCCGCACCTTCGCCGAAGAAGCAAACTGCTACTTTGGCTTTGGAGCTAGGGTCTTGCAGCTTCTGTATCTTGAGTGCATATCCTGCGCCAGACGCCTGCGGAATTTGAGTTGCCAAAGTCGACGCGATGGTATGCTGAGCGAAAGTCATGTAAGTTGTTTATTTGCAGAGGCTGGGGAAAATGACGCAAACTAAAGTGTCTTTCTCATGGAATGCGTCTAGACGTAAAGTCTTTGACGCTTTGCATGTACCATGTACTCAACTTACAATGTTCAGTCTCTTGCTGCCGTAATGAACTGGCATATTCCTTCCCCTCCCAGGATCATTCTTGTTGGCAAACAGTTGCGACATGAACTCCTTGGTTGTCATACCTCTCTCCTTGAAGAATCCCTGCTCTCTGTATTGACAATAAACGGGGTCCTCGGGATCCAAAACACTTGAACTTCCCACACTAACCGCTTCTTCGCCAGCGCTTACCATGTAGAAACTCAAACGGCCCTGCCGTTGAGCATCAAACATGATCAAGTCCATGATGGAAATGTACAGCATATCTCGGTAGAGCTTCACCACCGTCTCGTCCGGAATATCGGGCGAAAAGGACGGGTCGACCACGACGCCGTGCTGGTCAACAACCCGGTATGTTGAGAGCGCATCGTATGTTCCAGGATGCTCGAAGCTGAGTGAGCTGGCAAAGGCGCTTTTTACCGCACCCGGGAAGGATACGTGGGGAGAATCGGGCCGCTGAGATACACTGCTGGCAGCCCGTATCGGTGAAGCCAAGCAGGAGGTTTGGGTAACAGAAGCGCTTACCCTTCGCAGCGGAAGACTTTGTAGGACACGCTTCATGGCAGCTTAGTCAGAAAGAAATGCTTTAGAATCGACCGAGAGCCTTGGGCGAAGATTGGGAACTGTGCAGAAGCCGCGTGGTATCGGAATCGATCGCTGCCGAAAAGGAAAACCCATTTTCTTGCGGCATCGTTGATTCTCACGGGACGGAAGGCAAGGCAAGGCAAGGCAAGGCAAGGCCACGGCTGATGACGGCGTAGACGGTAAGGTGCGACGGGTAGATGATGGTCTGGGCCGACAGAAGCCGCGTGTCGGCGACTCGGCGTCGGCACAAGATGCGCCTGGCTGCTTGAACCGAGCTCCCCCCCCAGACTGCGCCGTCGAGTCAACTACAAACTACATATCGACGACAACAAAAGACGTTGACACGGCGTCTTCAAATTTCCGAGGCACGTCCTACATGTTGTTAAGAATGTTCTCGTCTACCCCCAACTACGTATCTATTGCCAGCTGCCATTCTGGTATCAGCAGCTGGAAGCCTTTTGTGCGCACAGCTGCACAAACTGTTGGTGATCACAATTCATTTTTGATCCAAAACAAGCAGTGACGTGAATTGTGCGAATGATACCTTCAAAACCTTTGCCTCTCGAATCATCTCCAGCTCACCTGCCATCCCGATCTCGCATCTGATTCGCATCTGATTTTCCCCATCCGATCTGGCAGGTCTCGCAGCCACAAGTTGGCCAGAGAAGACGGGCAGAATGGTATCTCCAGCGGGAAACCTAGCACTCCTCATCCTAGGGATCATTGTGCTTTGTGTCATAATTGCCTGGCTTCTGAAATTGCAGTTGTACGAATACATTCAAGCACTCTATTCTCATCGACGTCAGCAGGCCCGGGCCCGGGCTCGAGACGCAGAAACTACGGAAGATACATAGCAGTTCAGTTCATCAGAAGACGCGGATTCGTCAGAAGGCACGTCATGAGAAGAAACAGTTTCTAGGCCTGCTGAAGTGTTGATCAAGGGCCGCGTCTCCTTCCAAGCCTGACGGTCTCTTTTGAAGTTTTCATCCTCTCTTTGCTTTTCTTGCCCCCTATTTTCTGTTTTGGTTTTCTTCTTCTCTGTTGCAACTTGGATCCAGGCACCATCAATCGCCCCTCTACGCCACACTCTTGCTACTGCCCAATTGTGGCGTAACTAACAACTCAACGCCATTGATTTTGCGACCAACGCATTCGCTATATCTATCCACCGACACAAACCAGTATCACAAGTTCACACCCAGTCCTCCTTGCCATAGTACCAATTTCTCCGAGTAAAGGGTCTTCTCACATCACATCAACATGGTAGCCTGCAGAGCTCTACGGAGCTGCACAACAAAGACCTTCCAGCCATCAAGATGTCTGCATCGCGCAAACACCATCCGTCCCTTCAGCGCAAGCAGCCCCATATGCCAGCAGACGTCGCAGCCCACGCCGACAGCCGATCGCGAAACACACTTTGGCCGTGAAACCGTAACCGAGAGTGAGAAGCAAAAACGTGTTGCGGGAGTCTTTTCAAGCGTCGCCGAATCATATGACAAGATGAACGACTTTATGTCTCTGGGCATACATAGACTGTGGAAGTACGTCCATCACAAAC